>JABASH010004842.1:0-13183 GCA_019776445.1 Tomocerus maximus | reverse complement strand
AATTTACTGGCAATTTTGTAAAATATTTGAATCAAATCGAGAAAAGTTTACAAATACGGGTAATAGCGGGTATTTTCGGATTTTTTAATTAATTCTTACATTTTCCACTTATTTACTAGCAATTTTGTAAAATATTTGAATCCAATCGAGAAAAGTTTAAAAATCCGGGTAATAGCGGGTATTTTCGTATTTTTTAATTAATTCTTACATTTTCCACTTATTTACTGCCAATTTTGTAAAATATTTGAATCCAATCGAGAAAAGTTTAAAAATCCGGGTAATAGCGGGTATTTTCGGATTTTTTTTATTGAAGAGAGTTGTCAATATGTAATATATATTAATGATTTAAGATTTTCGAAAATCCAAAATAATGTTATTATACAAATATTCAATATTCTTTTTATTTCTCTTTTAAGTTAAGGCTCCGTCGGCCCTATAATAAGCCCTTATTTCTCAACGGCCAAAACGTGTAATGGTTTAGGTGAAGGCTGGTTGGGTGTATTCCTGATTGGACTTCGGGTTAAGGTTACTAGCGTAGGTCGACTACAATACTAAAAGGTTAGTCACCAGGATGGGTCATTTATAAATATAATTCCACATATGGTCAAATAAAACATTTTTCTGGCAGATTTGATTTTGCACCTCACATAGATATGCTATATGCTCTATAAAGAAAGTACTTTCAAGCCCTAATGTTCAACTTTTTTTATTATAAGTTAGTTCAGTAATTTAGCAAATTAAGAGTTAATTTGGGAATTATATGTGTAATGTAAATATCTGTAGGAAAAATACCGCATTTAACCATGATGGAACCATTTTTAACAGTTTATATTGAGTTTGAAAATTGTATGATATCATTATGGGCTAGTTTGTATCAACACTTCCTATGTCATTTTGAACGCTAACATATACATATTTATCTTTCGTGGTGTATGATTTGATGTTTGATGTATTTACTACATAAACCTAGCATATTTTGTGAACCTGCTCAATGTCCTTCGTTGTTGTATTTGTACAAATACAACAATTTGTTTTTGTTTAAGTAATAATATTATTTGCCAATATCGTGACTCCTGTATTTAATGATCATTTCTATCCTATGGCGTAAATTAATAAGATTTTCTGCAGGATGTATGACGGGTTACCATAAATTATTTTTTCTCGTCACAAAACAACTTAACGAAGAGGATAGTAATAATACCTAAACTACTTAATTCATGATTAGTATACGAAAAGAAGTGCTAATGCGTGCAAATACATGACAACATATTTGCCACATGGTACCAGCAAGAAATACCTGCTTCACCCTCAAAACTACTAATGGGGGAATACATGGGCTAAACACCCATAAATAAATACCCACTGGTTTTCACCTATGTCCCTTATGCCTATATACATTTCCCATTAATGGTTTTGAGTGTTTGAAGCAGATAATGCCATAACCTTCAACCAGCCTTAGATTTACTTAAACTCATTTTAAAGATTTCACTTCTGCTTGTATTGAGGATGTTATAAGTGGTATAGTGCAGCAGAGTTTGAATTAAAAATGAAGTTGTTAAATTAAAGTAGGTTTTGTAAAGTTGTAATCGGAAGGACTGGGCTAAGGTGGTGAGGGAGGCGACATATTACTGATAAACTATATTAAACTCACGATTGCACAGTATGGTATAGGAGACCAATAATTGTAATGTGAATACGTCAGTCTATGTAGGGGGTAGCATCCTATACTACCCATTTTTATGTGTAGTTTGGCATTGGTATGATTTACAGAAATCTTTATTTATAGAATGTACACAGGGGTTTCGTTTAATATGGTATAATAATATAAGATATGTATTCTTTTGCAGTTGAGCAATACCATTAAAATTATATCTTGTAGTAGTTGTTGTGTAGTGTATATTTTAGGGGTATAAATAGATTCATAGGAGAACAGGATCATCTGAGAGACCGAGATTTACCTTCAGACTTCAATGTATTGCATACTACTACTGTATTAAAATAATGTCTACTTAGGTAAATATATCTTTTACAAGAGCGCTATATATGTCCATTAAAGATCATAAAAGTATGTAGCTACTCGTGTGTATGATTCCAGAATAGGTCCTCGTGCATGGTTGTTTGTACTTTAAGTGTGTCTTGTGAAAAACGAAGCTCATTATGAATTATTCATGCCCATATCATTAAAACGATGGCTTCCTTTGCTTTAAATCTAGTTTCTAACTGGATTGTCGACATGTCCACCTATCTGCTAAAGCCTTGTTGCAACCCAGGTTTCTGGCTGTTGCATTACGTACTATCATAATTTATACTTTATAAGAGCCAAGCAGAGTGTCAAGTAATTTATGTTAGGTTAAACAATGTTGTACGCGAGCTTGTCTTGACTTTTCGGCAAACATGTACATTATTATCTCTGTGTCTGTTCTTGTAAATAGTATGAAATTGGCATTTACCTTTCATGATAATTCGTATAGTCCTTCTTCTGACTATCATATATTCATACAAGTTATACAAGATAGTATACTAAATAAATTACTAAATATCTGTAGTAAACGACTTGGTTCATTTAGTGACATGTGCCGTCGTTGGGCCGTACAGGCAGACGCTAGACGATATGTAGTACGCAAAATATTTTTGGGGAATTATATTATATTTTTATGCGTTAGGCATGTATAACTCATACTTCAATATAATAATAATAATATTTTTATGTCAATTGTGTATAGATAGACTTGTTATTTATAACTATGCTTAATATTTTAGGTTGCGTGCATATAATTTGATGATTTTATAAATGAAGGGCCTAATAAGTCATTTCCCTTTGATTTGCATAACTTGGCTTTTGTTGTCGGCTATTCCGACATTTTTAAATCTTTACTAGGTGAAGTATTAATTAATACCTTTAAGATAATATGGAATTGCTTGTTTTCGAAGAATACAATGTACCACACCTAAGCAGGCTAAGCATAAATATATTTCCAGTTAGTTTTTAGTTAGGCATTCTTTCTTATACCTGTTAGCTCCAGCAGCTGTAGTTATAATTATAATTGCTAACGTAGTAATTGTTATTTAACGATGACATGAACATGACTGCCAGTGTTATCTGTTATTTGTATTGAGTTCTGTAAGTATTATGTGTGCAATATGCAACTGTGCAAGACTTGGTGTGGTGGACATGGCGTATAGATAGTATAAGTTCGTAATGAACGCATAAAAAGCATGAAATGATTGTCGCCTTTAACTTCTCGTTGACACGAAAGATGACATTGAAAATCAGGTAAGATGGCTTATGGTCAGTTAGTAGAAATGAAGAAAGTGAATTTCCTTTTGAAATAATTTAAAGTTCACAGCAGATCGTTTTCAATCACACCTGGACTCTGAACTCTGAACTAGCCTATAATTTAGTTGTACTCATAAATTGAGTCATAAAGACATAATATGTGATTGTAAACTGTGATTACTTACAACCGCAGCAGTGTCTCAATAATAATGTCGTATTTAGTATTCAAAAGTAGTTACGTAAGTTGTTTTAAATAGTTAATTAGTTTTATTGCTTTGTTTCATATACCATACATAAGTTGTTTAGTATATTTAGTACGGACTTTCAAGACAATTTATTTATATTTTTCACTATACGTTTTTTGTTATAGTTATAATTACTTTGGTTAATTAGGCAAACAATGAATGTCATGTAATTAATATTCATTTTTGTGATTTGTAGATGTATGGTCGCTATACTAGCGACCTAGGACAATATGCAAAAGAAGAAGCTCGGAGATTAAAACTATTGGACAGAAAACGAAGACAGAATGAAAAATTGCGGAAGAAGGAACTGAGAGATAGATATCGAAATAGATATGTAAAAGCTATCAACAAAGGATTCTCTTTCGTATGGCAAAAGACATTCGCTCGGCTTGGCGAAGATTGGGTCTTTCTTGCTGTCTTAGGGGTTCTCATGGCCATAATTAGTTTTATAATGGATTGGGGAATAGGAATGTGTAATAAAGGTACGTAGGGGTTATGTATAATTACGATACATGTCATCGACTGACTACCATTCGTCTTGCCATTTCACGGTTAATAGATAACCTGTAGCCATTTGGACCCTCCACATTTCAAGTCCAAATTAACAAATGAATCATTCATCAGATATTCTGCTTAAATTATTCAAAATTATTATTAAATCTAACAAATATATGTAGTATGCTTTAGCCATCCCTCAGGTATAAATTAGAATATTATATCTTAGTTCTAGATCTTTCCTGATTTCTTGATTATGGTAATTCAATTGCCATTCTTATTCAATATTCTGCCTGCGTGAATGCTAGGGATGATACTAGTAGACATAATTAGGTCACATATAATACTTGACTTAAAACAAAGCTACCTTAAAATCACTTTGGAGGGCTCAAATGGCAGATATTGTCACTGCGTTGGCAGTTTCGACTTCCTCTGATGGTAAACTCAGTCAGTGACATTATACGCTCTATGTTTTTATCGTTACCGAAAGCAGTACTTAATCTAAATGTAATGAAATCACTGAAAATTTCTTAGGCCGTATCTGGTTGTATACTGACCTCGACTATCATATCGCACTTCAGTATTTCGCGTGGATAATTCTTCCTGTGTGTCTAGTCTTATTTTCCGCTGGAATTGTTCATGTAATAGCTCCTCAAGCTATAGGTAATAAATATGACTTAATACATCTTTGTATTAAGAATAAACGAAAGAATAATGAAATTAATAATCCAACCAATCTGCTTTTTAATATGCTTCTTATTGAATAAACACCTGCAATTTAATACTTAACTCGGATGTGGGCTAGGTTCGGGAATTCCTGAAATGAAAACTATTTTGCGAGGAGTAACTCTTAAAGAATATTTAACATTTCGAACGCTCTTTGCCAAAGTGGTGGGATTGACAGCTTCTCTTGGGAGTGGGATGCCCTTAGGTAAAGAGGTAAGCACGATCTAACCATGCACTATACTTACTCATTTTAACTTGAACTGTACCTCTAGTAATAGTGAAACATTAATAAATTACTAGTTTTGAAATGAAAAGATAGTAATAAGTAATATTTGTATGCGTGTATTGTTTTTAAGGGTCCATTTGTACACATTGCCTCAATGGTGGCCACTCTCCTGTCTAAGTTGCAGCACTTCCAAGGAATTTATGAGAATGAGTCTCGGAGTACTGAAATGTTGGCTGCTGCCTGTGCTGTTGGCGTTGCTTGTTGTTTTGCAGCTCCAGTGGGAGGTGTTTTATTCAGTATTGAAGTAACTGCAGTATATTTTGCAGTTCGAAATTACTGGAGAGGATTTTTTGCTGCTGCGTGTGGAGCAATGTTCTTTCGTTTGTTGGCAGTTTGGTTTCAGGGACATGGTATGTTCATTGGCGATTAAATTCGACGAGGATATGGGAGCTTACACAGGATATGTGATAAATATAATACCATTTTTATTGCAGAAACTATAAAACCGGTTTTTAAAACATTTCTTGGTAGTGAATTTCCGTATGATCCACAGGAACTGTTTGTCTTTGCGGTTATTGGGTGAGTTTGAGTCCAGGTCGATACAAAATCACAATGATAATGCTAGTTAATCAGTTGTACCTTGAAACGTTTTTAGAGCCGTCTCTGGATTAGTTGGGGCTTCATTTGTTTGGTGTCATCGCAAATATGTTCTTTGGATGAGAGGAAACAAAAGACTAAATGCCTTTTTACAGAAAAAGTACTAAACAAACTGCATGTTGACAGTCTTAAATTTTATTAGAGGATGTCTGATATGGAAAAGAGCTAAAATCCAATTTTTCATTGATTTACAGCCGTTTCATCTACCCATGCATCATTTCCTTGTTTATCGCATCCGTAAATTTTCCTATGGGCTTCGGGCAATTCATTGCTGGAGATTTGAGTACTCATGATCAGGTAATCGTACTAAACTACTATATAATCTATATCAGCATCAGCTATGATATTTAAGTAAATGTACAGAACAGAACTAATAATATAAATGATATTATTGCATTGTTCTTTAGAAAACAACTGTATTTGCAAGTAAGTTATACATTGAAGTGCATTTGATTTAAAAACCTTAGCACGTTTGCACAATAATCACTAAATAATCTGTTTCGCGTTCGCGAATGGACATTGCAACATTATTTTAAATTTGCAAATACAGTGTACCATGATCTTTTATTAGCTACAATTATGTCAAGCGATTCATATTCTTTGTGTACATATTACAGCGGTGTGTTCTTTATAGTTGGGAGGGGGGAACCGCTTAATGCCTTTGCCAATTGAACTCTTTGAAAAACCTATCGGCTGACGCGGTGAGGGGTATGCATAAAGATGTGTTGTTGTTGCTTAATCATTTGCCGTCTAAATTGCTTTTCATGTCTGTCTTGGGAATGTAAAATTTTGTAAAAAATACACCAACTTTTGTCTGCTTTTGTTTGTGTATTAATTTGCAAAATAAAGCATCTATTTTTCCTGATTTTTAATACAAGCAATCGTTTTTGTAGGTTGTTGGCCTGTTCAGCAATTTTTCATGGACTAAAGAAAATTTTACTGTAGAAGAAATCAGCATAATGAAGCACTGGGTGAATCCGTACACTGGAATCTTTGTCAACCTAGCCCTTTTTGCTATTGTGACGGTAATTTGAAAATACATTTTAGAATTGCCCAATATGATATCACTAGATATGCACAAGTAGCGGAGTTTTGCGTGGTGTTTTTCGTGTATTTACAGTTATTGTTTTTTTAATTTCCAACAAATAGTTTTTTCTATCAATTGTGGCGTCCACTTTGCCTGTGCCGTCTGGAAATTTCGTTCCAGTGTTTAAGATAGGCGCTGCCCTCGGTAGAATCTTTGGAGAGGCAATGCATTTGTGGTTTCCATATGGAGTGAATTTCTCTGGAGATATATGGCCTATTGTTCCAGGTAACAGTCAAAGAAATCACAGCTCTGCTATTAAATTTCTTAGTATATAAAGAAACAATAAAACTGACTGACAAAATTGGAATATATAGGCGGATACGCTGTTGTTGGTGCAGCAGCTGTATCAGGAGCAGTTACTCGGACTGTTTCAATTGCTGTCATTGTAAGCGAGATGACTGGACAAATCACACATATAATACCTGTTATGGTGTCAGTTTTAATTTCTAATGCAGTTGCCGGTGTTCTTCAGCCGTCTCTCTTTGATTCTATATCAATGATAAAGAAGCTTCCATATTTACCTGATTTTATTCCTTCTAGTTCAGGTACATTAATCTATATTATATCGGTAATTGTGGACTGATTATAATATGGCCAGAGATATTTAGTACACATTCTTCGTATTAACAGTCTAATGATAATGATATTCATGATTTTGTTTTAAATATGATCAGCTGGGGCCTACGATGTGACTGTAAAGGACTTTATGGTACGTGAGGTGAAATATATATGGTATGGCATGAATTACAAAGAGCTGAAACAGGTTGTGAAGGAGAACAGAACAATTGGCTCATTTCCTTTGGTCGAGTACCCTGAGAATATGATTCTGTTGGGCTCTATTCCAAGACAGCAATTAATTAAGGTACTTACTGCGTGTTAAGATTACGATTATTTATTATTAAGACTACCTATCTATATGAAATGAATATACGCGTCTAATTTTAGCTCTTATCTTTATCTCAACTTTTCAAACTATATATCAGTACGCTATATAAATAATGCAACCGAATAAAATGTCAGATAATAAATCCAAGGCTTATAATCACCTTTTAAAAACCTTTTCACCCTTTTGATTGCTAAATTACTATTTACTACTATGAAAAGGCCTCACAGCAGGTCAATAGGTAACTCAATCTCAACCATGTCATATTTATGTTATTTATTTTCACAGACAATCGAAAGGCATATTGGTCGGGAACGAAGAATTCAAGCAGCTGCTCAGTGGCACAGACAAGCAGCCGCCCGAGCTCGCGAAGAACTCGAAAGGCAGAAGAGGGCCGAATTGCAGCAGAGAAGACCCTCAAGATTTGAAGTGGTTCCTGTTCCTACTATTATTACATCACCAGCCGATCACGCTTCCACCGACTCCATCGATTCTAATCATATCATTATTCATGGAAATGAAGTAAGAAAACATGCGTGGGCATGCGTTGGACTGCTTAAAATCTTCATTTGTACTTTGTACTCATTATAAAATGCGAGCTAATTTGAACACCTCTGCTATAAAATACTTTGACTGATTTCCAATTACTAATCTTAGAATGATTTTGGTCAATAGCGTATTGGATCCGCATCACTACTTAGTCCAACGTTAGATGGACGCCCCAAAAAGTCAATTTTGAAGAAGACAGATTCCTTTTCATTACATAACTTCGGGCAGTTTCCTAGTCCATTTGCTACCCATCCTTATCAGACCGTAACTGGAGCAGAGAGCAGAATACGATCAGCCTTTCATGCCATTTTCCAGAAATCCTCCACACTGCAAGATGCTTCTCCAGATCCAGAAACAGGGTTATCGTCATCTGCTACTGCTGTAGGAGTTGTATCTCCCACTGTCCATACACCGAAAAAAACTGTACAATTGGTAAAGCGACTTTTTAACATATTAGCCCATTTATTAGCCCATTAAGCCATTTAGTCCATAATTTTGGAATTCTTTGATTAATTGGAATATTTGGTAATTGTTACAGCCCAGAGAAAGAGTAATTGACATGTCACCAGAAGAACAAAAAGCCTGGGAAGAGGAAGAAATGGAAAAACGAGTAGATTTTTCAAGATGTCAGATTGATGCTGCCCCTTTCCAGCTAGTTTCAAAGACAACATTATTAAAAGTCCATTCTCTGTTTTCACTTTTAGGCATCAATCATGCTTATGTCACTGCAACTGGAAAACTAATCGGTGTTGTCGCTATGAAGGAAGTATGTCTTTTACTTTGCTGTTTTTAATCGCAATTTACTTATGCTAAAATGCTCATCAGATCAATAATCTCTCATAATAATTTAGTTTTTGGCAGAATTAACAAATGTTTGTGAATTTATAGTTACGCAAGGCTATTGAAGAATGCAATTCAGGGAACTTTAGACCTGTGGAAAAAGCTAGTGCTGATGTAGACGAAGGTAGCACAGATGGGGATGCGACACCCTCGGGGGGTATGCGAGGTAGCAACAGCAAGGATGAACTCTGTTCTTTGGACTCTGCTCTAGACACGGAAGCCGAAACAACTGATGACGAAAGTCAGAGACTTAATTAACTTTTACAGAACTTAATTGTAACGTTTTTTTCTTGTAAATGCAATATGTATAGTCATGATTCATGATACTTTTTAGCAGACTTTTTATTAGATATTATACCACTTATCAATGCAATGCAAACATCGAAATATGCCATTAATGTTTTCAGAACAGCATTTACACTTTCAGATTTCTTTTCGCCCTGATGCAAGTGTAAATAGGGGGCTAATGATTACAGTACAGTAGAATGCAATATTATGAATTTGTTGTAGACAATAACTTTTTCTCTATAGTTGAATAATGTTGCTATCAGAGTATTTAGACTGCTGTAAAGTAGGACAAGAATTTCTGGCCCGATATTTCACAACCAGTCGGGTCGTATCGAGGATGAGGTATGGTATAATATACTAATAGTGTCATAATATATTTTGATCTATTTAGGACAGTTATTTAAATGAAAGTTTTCCAACGCAAATATAAATTATATGTAGAGTGAAGAAACCAATTATTTCTATTCCTACTGTTAGGTACAGTAAAATCCTGGTGCTTTTGTTAGCGATTTCAAAAGCGATATGACTAAATAACTTTTGAATTGGTGATTATTTGTTTGAATAACTAATATAGTATAAAATTCCTAGTTTTGTAATGTCCAGCTATAAAAGTTAGAATACTTTACCTATAATGGTTTTTACTGCTTTTAGACTTGACTACTACAGATAACATAACCATAATAATGTAATTTTAGAGTTGCAGAATAGACGAGAGTGTGTGGTTTTACATTAAAGTTATGTGTAAAACATTTTGCAAGAAAGACTAATAAATCAAATGCCTGTAAAAACCTTCGTTCATTTTATTCGACCAAACATAATTTTAACCCAAAACTGCATATTAAACAGGAAGAACAACACTAAATTCAACTTTTAACAAATAAAGCATTAACTAGGACTGGTATTTAAGCTAATATTAAAATGTGGGTGCGATGATTTTTGTTTATACATTATAAACTCTCATATTTTCCATAACACTTGTACATCAAAAAGAACGAAAATGATAATACCTTTTATACCCATACTTATATTATACTATTACTCAGAAGAAAAGGAATGTTACGTATCCCTTCAGCAGACGAAGGGATACGGTAGACATACAAAGAAATTATATGTAGTGCATGGGATAAGTTTCCGTGAACTCCTTGACTCTCTTCAAACTTTCGTTTACAGCTGCCAGGTTTGTTAAATTCTGTTCGCTAAAAGAATCGAAATAACAATGACGGTCTTATGTAACAGTTTAGTTTTATGATATATTAAGAAAATGTTTTAGACCATAGGTAAGTTTATTTTTACGTCCATATCATAACAAACCACGATAAAGCTCACCTCAGGCCCTCTGCAAACATTTTTGCTCTAAAATACAGTTAGAATTAAAGTAATTAGACAATTTATTGAGTACGACTGCGAAAATCATTGTTGTTTCTGTAGAAAGTTACCTTGTCGCTGCGTAATGTGCATAGTACGTGGGCGCTATTAAGGCATAAAAATGAAATTTAATGATTACTATATTTTTTAATTTATAATAAGGTAAAAAAATCCTAAATTACCCGGCATTCTGACACTTTTGTTGCACCTTTGGTACATGTAGCACATATGGTACGTCAGTTTTTTTAACGTTTCCACATCAAATTTACTTTCATCGTGGAGAACTCTGTATCGAGTGGGGCAACTCGTCCCCTAAAAAGAGTTACAATTATTATTAATTAGGTATAGGTACAAAATACTGCATTTTGTTTCCATATTTTTGAAACCCCTTGAAGAATATGTCAATTTTTACCAGTAGTCCCCTGTGGGAAAGGAGGTAGTAGTCAGTGTCGACTTGGTGGACGATATCTTTATCAATAAGAGTTCCTGCAGGTGCATTTGTTATCTTTATAAAAATGAAATCCATTTTAAGACCATCTTTTAATATCATGAAAGTTTACTATATATTTTAATGCAGTAGGGGTTAACTTACGATGCTTTTGTCGCTATCTTCGTGCCTAAAAAACCTTGTTTTGTTGCGCTGGAAAAAGAATGAATGACAATTATAACAGCAGACTTGCACTTTTATACGATAGAGCTATACTAATAGCAATACCCTAAAATGGTAAACATGAACCCTCCCAACCAACTCCATTAATTTCAAAACCTTTTGCACTGTGATAAATGTTATCGGTGGTTTATATGGATTTCCATTTGCTTCGGTAAAGGTCCCGCATGCTTTTCTTATTGCTTCTAATTCGTTTTCAATAACCTGTTATACATTGTACACAATTAGATTGCTCTTATTCGTAATAACTCATAATTTCATACATAACAACACTTCTTAAACTACCCTAAAGACTATAGATATATTATATGATAAAAACAATATATTAATATCTACTGAACATAATTAACTACCTCCTTGAACTGGCCTTCGCCAACACCATCCCGAAACATCATGATTCTTTTCGGCATGCAGCCCTTTGTTTTTGTAGTGAAAGACTGGATCATATCACTAACTATGGTGTCCAAGTTTTTAATTATTTCAGCAGCATCTTTTTTGGGCTTTTCTTGAGCTTTTATACTCATTGAATAGGGCATTATATTAGTATGATAAGACCCCGTGACTGCTGCAAAACTGAACCGACCTTTTGCCTGGAGGGAGATTAAAAATTTTACTATTAATATCACACGCACATTTAATTTAGTGAAGAATTGTAACGGAATTAAGAATTGATTGCTTACGGAGACATTAGGCGGTGGATGAGTAACGTCTGCTCCAAGTATTAGAATGGGGTCCTTGAATATATCATTGATATCTTTAGTTGAAATTGCGTAGTGGTTTGTTCCACCGAGTTTGCAATTTATTTTTCCAACCAGGTTTTGTAAAACCTCATCAGCTCGTCCTTCAATGTTTTCCCAAAGAATGCATTGCGTCAATACTCCAACCTCAATTTCTGCAGCTCTTTTTATCATTCCATACGTCTCGGGAGCCCTGTTGGGTAGGGTTACGAAAACCAGCTTACATCCTTTACTGTCTTTGAAAATTTTCATCCGCTTGGCTAGCGCCTTCACTTTTTCCTTTGCATTGTCCCTTCCAGATTTTATGGATATATTCTCAATTATGATTTCTTTAGGGGGAAAATCAAATTTCATCCCTCTCTTAGAGCTCCAAGTGAGAAGAGCTTGGACGAATTTACTAACAATATAATTTTGAATCTTAGAATTCAGTTTTCACTTTCATTTAATACAAAATTGATAACAGTATCATTATTACTGAATATAGTTTTCGCAATTGTTGCTCCTATTGTCTATCGTTAAAAATCCGAATTTAGGAATGCTTTTGACATCGTGAAACGCAAAAGATTTGTCCTGAGTCCAGATATCCCACTCTCCTAATTCAGGAGTCAGTCTAGCTAACTGCCCCTGAGTAATAAAACGGCAAACTGTCATTATCACAACAAAGTTCCCTTGAGTCTATAGTCTATAGGTCTAGGAAATAAGTAGCCAGAGCCAGAACCTCTACTCTTGGAGCAGCTATAATGGGTGGGGTACCTTCTCCGATGGCCCTAGACCTTCGCCGTATAATATATCTGGAGGCTGAAGAACACGAACTTTAGCCTTCATTAGGCCGTCCTTAAAATTCACACCGAATTGCTTTAACTCTTTGCAATCAGAGGGCTTTATTTTTTCTATGAACTGCGCACAAATAGAAAAATAATAAAAACATTAAAACATCAGCGAATTTTTTTATGCAAACTTAATCTTTCCAGCAAAAGACTTACAGATTTTTCGATGGCCTTTTTAACGTCTTCAGGCTCCTTTCTAGACAGCTTCATCAGTGAAGTCGTCTGAAAATCCTTTAGTTTTTTGTCATACGTCTGCCCTTTGACGAAACGGCAGAGCTGAACAGACAGAGTTGACATGTTAATCAATCGTTTTT
>JABASH010004841.1:0-13183 GCA_019776445.1 Tomocerus maximus | reverse complement strand
TTGTGCTGGCTGGGTCTTATACAACTGTAGTAATAAACTATTTCTTTGACTAAAGTTAAGATAAACTGAGAACGTAAATCATTTTTCTTACAATACTGATGAAAGTAAAATCCACAAATTAAGAATTTTGAATAAATTATGATTAATTTCAGATAATTAGGTTAGACGCTCTGATTTTCACTGCTAAATAGTGAGTTAATTGTATTTCATAGTACATTAATTCCATACGCAGGTTGGAAGGAATGTATTATCAGGTTTTTAGAATTCTTGCCTGAAAGTTGAGAACAGATTTTTGTTACGGTGCTACTTTTCTTTACTGTAAATAATCACTAAAACTTGGAAATGTTTAGTAGAAAGTACCTGCAATGCAATGTACATTATGGTTGAAGTAACTTGTACATTTTATGCAAACAAACAGGCACACCTGTCCAATTTTAATATTAAAAAACAATGTATTTTGTTCCACAAATTAACGGACTCGATTTTACGAATTTTGATACACCAACAAAAGTACAACAAGATGGATATTCGTAATTACATTTTTCTGTTACAAAAAAGTCATTAGAGCTCTCTGGAGCAAAGTAACTATTCCAGTTACGACAAACGACAACAACTGGAAATATAGTATCAGTAACACATGGGTAAAATTACTCTGCAGCCCATATCCATGCATTTTTATCCTTAGGAATCAGGAACCGAAAGTTATACAAAGTTGAAGATACACATAATAATCTTGTATGAATCGTCCGTGTAGGTATACTAAATTGTTATGGATGCCATTTACTTAAATCCAGTCACATCTTCCCGTACTATGATAACTTACATATAGTTGCCATTCTTCTAATAGTTTAAGTTGTTATGTTTAAGCCGTTGCAACTGAATCTATATACTACTGAATATAATATAGAGAGCATAAACAATAAACATTACAGTTTTATGTTGTCGACATACGCATCCTTGTTTGTGTATACTATATACTAATCTACTACTGTTTCTTATTTCTTACATTAAAACTATGCTCAGGGTAAACTTAATAGCCTAGTGTGGGATGGGCCTCATCCTATACGGTCCATAATGCATCATCAGTAATTCACGGATGATCCGATTACAAAATATTGTAAATTGGAGGGGGGTACTGTGCTGTGATAGTCAGAGTTCTTATTGTGGATAAACGTTAGTTCTGTTTTATATGTACTTGTCGAATAGAAGCATTTACTCGTGCAAGCTATAAAATCCTCAAGTGTCTTCGTTTGTGACTTGGTGACACACTGACATACCTATAGCAGAACAAGTACTAAAAGGATGTTGATATGCCTAACAGAACAGTGAAAACACTTCATTCAATATTCACAGTCTGAAGAACGTTGACTCCTGCTCTTCGCTGTAACAAATAAACTAATGTCGCAAGCATACAAGTACAATAACGACTAATATGCTTCTTAAATATGCAATGGAGAACAATACAAATGATAAATTTGTAGCAAATGTGACTAGTAAGCTAATTTTTCATTCTCAAAACTTTTCGACATCCAAATTCCGTTTTCGTTAGATGCCTATAATATATAATCTGTAGAAATATATAGCTTCTATTAGCGCTTAAACTAATTAGGTCGTGCAAAGTTTAAGAGTACGCGTCCTGTGTGCATTTTGAATAAAATTGTTACTGTAAAAGTATCATGAGGTTACTTTTGATCTTTTTAATATTTAGGTATCTCAGACAATGCAGATGATGGAAAACCAAAGCCGAATCTGTCAGAATAGGAAAAGCAAATTAGAATGGATGACACTGTAACATTTTCCCATTCCGGAAAAAGTGACGTTGTTGAACAGGTTGAAGATAAATGAAAGGATCGCTGACACGACTAGGACTTTCAAAACCGGACCGAAATTCAAACCCCGGTTTTCGGTTTACGGGATTTCAAAACCTGTTTTACACCGTTTTTCAAAACCGAAAATCTTTTCCTTGAAATTTTGTGCTAAAATACTAATTCAAAATCCCCAAACCGGTGTCAGGTTTTGAAAAAACGGTTTAAATCGGTTTTGAAAACCGGAATAAAACCGGCTTTGGATGCCCTGGACACGACACATAGGTAACTACCAAGATAGATTTATGCATACATTTACTACATTATGCAAAGAGATGTGAGACACAATGTGTGCTTTCCCTCCTTTCATTCACCGTAATAAATATGTACACTCTAAATGTCATGCTACGGAAAATCTCTTTTATGCAAGGTCCAAGGGAAGTAGGCAGGGAATAAATGAGAAAAGTACCAATCTTATCTATTGTGAAGTTCGCTACTCTTTTAATATTTTACACTTCCATAATGCAGCAGAATGTGTGTATGTTATTTTACTTGGGTTGGGTAGTGTATCTGCAGTGTAATGGAATGTCTCGAAGCAAAAGCAGACGACTCCACAGTGAAAAACTTAATTTTATACATAACATTTGTGCTCTAATGGACTGACATATGCAATGTGCAGTGCAGAGAAGAAGGAGGGTTGCCATACAATGAGAAAATGTACTTGGATGTTATATATTGACACAGTACGAAAGTAACCATCATTCTCTGAAACTCACATCATGGCCAACAACTGCGAAGAAATCCCCATAGAATTCCCTCCCTTGTTCAGTTTCAATTTAGCTTTCTCAAAGTTGTACAACAATCTTCTTCATAATATTACAAAGGGCTTCAGGTCATGAACGGAAGGGACCATGCATTACAGAAGTTCGCACTAGAGATACACTTATAATTCCTATTTACCTCACCCTACAACACTAACGTAACAATGCAATGACATCAAAGATACCAGGTATCATTGTCTCAGAGACATAGACATTAAAATAGTTTGATTTTCATACGCAAAAACTTGAAACTCCTTCATAAAAAATTACAATTTTCTCAACATTTTTTAAATATCTACACAGAAAAAAGATGCCCTGTGGAAAATGAATGCTACCATAGATTACTCACCTATAAGTCCTAAGATACCATTAGGTCCTAAATAAAGTTTAGATATAGTACTGAACTATCCCATCCTGGATAAAACTGTTACACAGGGTGGAATTAAAGGGCTATAAATGCAGGGTGAAAATGAAAAACAAAATGGAAGTTTACGGTAAGCCAATTTGCGACAATTAACCCCAAACTAGAACAAAACAAATCCCATGGATTATCCAATGAAAATTATAGAGGTAGTGCCTAAGGTTAGTTAATCTGTTACTACCGCCAAAATGGGCGGTCTCCGCAGGCTCCAGCTAAACCATAACAGTATGCTTTGAGTAAGACAGTGTTTCCCCCATTTTGTGTTGTTTTATAATGCAAATAAAAAAGCATTCGCATATAAGCACCGTAGCTTGCAACTCTGTTTGTTACTTTACCATTAAAGCGTTCCTAAAGAATCTAATCTCACTTTCTCCACCTTTGACTCGCTTTTGCTTTCTCCATCCATTTGTATGGTTGTGACAGGTCCAAATAAAATACATACTGAAAGTACGTAAGATTTTCTGACGCATTGCACATCAAGGTGAGATTTTTTTTAGATTCTAAGAATACTTACGAAGATTGACGACTGTTTTAGTCCCATGAAACACATAGCGTTTGATATTTTATTTATACTTCAAGGAGATGTCTCCAGGTTTTCGCAATACTCCCCGCGTAGTTGTATACCTAATCCAATAACGTTCATCAGAGACAAGTCAATATCGTTAACGTAATCCAATAAACTAGCAAATACACACTCTACTAAGTTTTACTTAGCGAGTATGGTATAAGTAGATACCTATAGTTGGATCGTATACTTACAGCTGTGTAATGTGTGACTGAAATGTGATGTTAATGCCCATGCAGATGCATTTAGGTAGATAAGATTGGAACACTGACTGAAAAGTGTGTGAACATAGAGTGTAGTAGATTTTAATGCATCGATCCACTCGAGTGTGAAAATGGGGTTTCGGTCGTTTATGTTATCATCTCATTCAGTTTCCTGATTACGACGAAACGACAAGTCGAGACAAGCGCCAACTGAACTACAATGTACAACACAATACCAGTAAAATAAAAAGACAGTAAAAGCAACATTTTTTCGTTCCAAGTCTTCTCATAACTTTGCTTTGTTTCCGCAAAAGACATAGCTTGAGATTCCTGGCCACATTGATGACATTACTATTGAGCATTTTGTGAGATGTGATGAAAGTTGAGGATACGCTAGGTATGACCGTTTGTGTGTTTCAACCCTATTTTATAACGTATCAAGTTCCTATACTCTCTTCGTATCGTTCCTTATCTATATCATGGGATAACACAGAGCAAGACTTTCATTGGGGGCTTTCATGTTCACCGAGGTGTAAATTTTGTCGTAAAAATGAAACCGAAATTGGACCGGAGGGATATTTCAGCTCCTGCCTTGCCTCAACTAGTGACACCAAGCCTCCGACGACAGAAAACTCTATAACCGTTTGTCTCCGGTGTTTCTACTTCCTTCTATTTTATTTCTTGACTAGGATACACTTTCTTTTCATCAAATTAAATTATATAACCCGATAAATCGGAAAGAGACCAAAGAATCTGAAAATACTCTTAGAAATCCCATTTCGTTTTATTCTTTCGGGGGGAATTCATATTTATGGCCCGTGCATGTTTGTATTTCTTGTACATACATATACGTGTGCACATAATGCACTTTCCACATAACCGCAGACGTATTTATTAACAGTCCATCAACTATCAACTATATGCTTTCAGTCTTTCAGCTAAATAGTTTAATACATAGAATCTAAAACATCACTATGCTTTTAGGTCATCGTTAATTCACAATTTACAGTCTGCAGATTATGTCATTGTCGCATGATTGATCCTGATGGATTCTCGTGTGAAGTGGTAGATTAATTATCTTAGTATTTATGTACATTTAAAAGTATACAAAACGGTCAAAATACAAGCGGTAAATCAATCGAGGACAGGAGATTGTCTATGCTATACTCTTACATACAAATGTAGATAACTGGCTAAATTGTTGAAATTTGTCGCTGCTATTTCGGAGAAGAAAATAATTATGAAAACTGGTTTAAGAAAATACTTACCGATCAGCAGACATCACGAGGAGGAAAAATGAGCTTGTGATTTGATTTATGCTGGTTGTGATGAAGTAGACCTTGCAAACGAATTTTCCAAAAGGCCATGAGCCAACCATGATAGTTGTCATCAAGAAGGGGATGCCCACTAAGAAGCACTCATCAGCGATTGCCAGATTGACAATGTATAAATTGGTCACAGTTTGCATTTTGGAGAAACGGACAACAACATAGATCACCAATGTGTTTCCGCAGAGTCCAACCAGGCAAACGATCCCATATAATATTTGCACCACAATGTTCACCCACCAAGGTGGTCCATTAAACGGTTGCATTTGCAGACAAGGGTGCTCTAGTTCACTCATGTTGGAGTTGGCCAATACCACAGGCCATTCTTCCATCGTGTACATACTGCAATTCCATCCGTCATCCGTTCCACTCATGTTGATACTGTATCCTAACCCATCTGTGAAATTCTGCATTGTGTCGGGAGCTGCCATTTTCAATTGTCACAACTGAAAAATAAACAGACAAAGATTATTGACTACCATTCTATCATTCTACATGCCATATTATTACAAGTAGTTTCTTTCATTTTCTTTTCCACAAAATGCATACAATACGTTACATTAACCATTTACAGAGAACATTTTCAATGTGCACATCTTAAAGCGAGTTCTGATTACATTTCTTAGCTAAAAAATTATCTTAGTATCCGTTACTATTTTACCGTAATCAACTTTTAGTAATATTTGCAGATTTTCTAGGAGAAGTATTGATAGTAAATACGAAACTGCGATAATTTATGGAAATCATGCTAAGCTAATCAATCATCACAATGCTTATAAAAACTTAAGGAAATTCGTTTCGTTCGTTCATTCATCCTTGGACGGACAATTACGACATAAGGTAATTGAGGGTCTGCGCATTGCAATTGCATTTTACAAAATTAGCTAAATACTTGCTGGGCTGGATGCCTACCTTATACCTATAAAACAATCAATCCCACTCTGGGTTAGGATCTTTCGAAATTCATGTAATTATAATAAACGAGGCCCTATTGTAATTATAATTTTATTTCTTAGTCAATGTTATGTCGACAGTGATAATGATTGGGACACATTTAAATTAGCCTTGTATAATTGTGTTAGGATAAGTGAAGAATTTGTCAATCGGGTCAGTTCAATTTAGGTTGATCCGATTTCCGATCCAGATTTTATTGGGGGTTGTCGTAAAGTTGTTAGAATAATCTACCATAGGTTCGATGGTTCGATGACACTACGGGACTTACTTATGGGAAAGGATTATTAATAAAATTGTAATGTATTTATATAGGAGCTTGTGGTCAATCTACCTAATGTGGTATCTAGTTTAGGGAACAGAGGGTTTGTAAAAGTCCCAAATAATTAATTATTAATATTATTGTCAATTAACAAATGGAAAAGACATAGCCTTGATTGTCTGACGTATAAGAATGTGTGCCAGCCAATTGGTAACATAACATTAAGTGGCACAAAAAGGATTGTACCATTGTACGGTAGAATCTGCACCACATTTCAACCTCAATTTTGTTGTCATAATGTGTAAACATAGATGTTATTGTTGATATCTATAGATAGTAGTTTCTCTTGTTTCTACCAACATCTGTCAAATCCAGTGAAATCAAGCCTAGTAAATTAGTGAGGACAGACCACTATCTTGCAAAGCAAATCATGCAGTTCTTCCTTGCATGCCAAGAAAATAAGGTCTCTGGAGGGTTTCCTTCATCACATAAAATACTAATCATCTATCTAAGAGTCTAATGGACAAAGATGACTAAAGACATGATGGAACTTATTTTATCCAACTGTCTTCATATTATGGATATCCTTTTCGGACTACCTATAGCTCTTAATTAGTCCTTTATATACAACAATCTATAGTCTATTTAAAGCTGGGAACTAAAATTACACATATATCTGTAGATGTGTGTTTAGTCTGCGTATTACTACAAAAAATTGCTTTTTCGTAGCGCATTTGTACTATAGCTATAGCTATCCAGTGCGCAATTGGAGATTCTTATCTGGGCATAAGTACCATTACATCTTACTACATTACATAACACATTGTCAGTAAGCAATACATTGTCAGTAAGTAGTACTGACGTAGATACTAAATTTTTATGACTACAATGTAGCGAATGTAAACCAAAACCAAATTTTGATATTAATTTGTATCAAATCGATGTAATTCAATTTTCGTCAAGCTATAAACATTACTGATGTACTCCTGCTAAGTATGCGAAGTAAACGTAATTATGCGAAACTGTATAACGTGTATGGAACATCATGACATGACGGCATGAAAGATTTAGGCTAATGTCTTGAAATGTAATCTGCACGCAGTATAATACGGCATGGAGTCAGCACAAACATTTTACATTTGAGTATGTGTGTGGAAACTGTTTACTATTATATCAGTTCAATCGTACTAATGATGGCTAGTGGGCGAATGCCTATGAGTAAAAAATGTAAATTGGCATTTTCAGTAATGATATCTAACTACGATAAACATCTCTGGAAACATCATTATGAACTATGAACATGAGTAAGTCAACAGACTTGTCAAAGATATATTTTTGGCATAGCTGCTCTTCTTTAATTATAATCTCTCATTGCAAGCTACTTTTGAGTAGGAAATATTATTTCAGCCCATGATAATCGAGTTTAAATCATGGTGTTAGTAATAATAATACAGAGAATCTCTTAATATGGTTATAGCAGACACACATGAAGGTTGTTGGTCTGTTCTTGCATTTAAAGTAGTACTCAAGGGACTCGAGTATTTTACAAAGTGAAGGAGTCAAGTACTGAATTAACAATTTTGAGCATGATGTTAACCATTGCCTCATATTTTATTTATAAGGTTGTGTACTGCAATCAAAGTATGTATCAAAGTAAGTATCCTACAGCTTAGTAGGGCTTTACTAAGAGATTTATTATTGTTCCATGTTTGAGTTGGTAGTGTAAATTATAGGAATGATTCTGCTTAAAATGTACAACATAAAAATGTACGTATAATTCATCATGAAAATTAGGAAGCCGTCCTTCTCGTGATAGACATTAGGACTAGAAATGTGGAAATGGAGATGGGAAACATTAAACATTATGGGTTAGCTTTGCTTGCTGAATGTGAATTGATGCAATCTCACTTTCCAAGCTCCGTTTCTGGATTAATCCTTCAGTCTTCTTTGACAGGTAACCAAAATGAAGGATGGGATATACTCCAACTCAATTCTGATAAGGGATGGATGCAATTTATCTCCGTGCTGCAGAAAATAGAGCTGATTTTCCACAAGTTGTGCAACTCGGCAGTTTCAACACCCAGACCAGTATTGTATTGAATTAGTAGTGTAGTATGTTATTTGTGCAGGTGTGCTTGCTTTGATATATGCAATCTTTCTGTAAGACTTCTCCATTTCAGTATTTACGTCATATATACGTTCATACATTAAGGGTAAACTCATATGTGTAGTCTTTAGGGTTTGTTTGACATCTACACGTTCCTGGGGCACAAGAGAATAGATTGCAGTTCATTGTTTAACTCTATACAAAAGCGAACTCTGCAACATCCAAAGCTTTACTGCAGTGTTCTATTTAATCAAAGTCCTATGAGCAACCAAATGCTAATAGTACATGTTTAATAGCAGAATAATATGGATAAATAGAATTTTGTATTCTTGACGTAGCTGCATTCAACATTAGTGTAGAGCAAATGGCCATGACAGTGGCAAGGGAGCATAAAATGAAGAAAAATCTATATCATCAACACATACTACAGTAAGAATGTATGTACCAATACAAATATAACCACATCAAGACTGAATTGGAGTCAAATCTTGTGCCGTGTTTACATCGCATTACAATTCCCTGAGGATTGTTTTAGACTGATCTTTGCCTTTACTTTCTCTTTCACGGAATCAGCCTGTAATTTCTACTGGACTAGTAACGATCTCAACCATTCCCAATTGTAATTGACCTCGTTTCACTTGAAAAATCATCAACAAGAGAATCTCTAAGCACATTCTATTACCAGCTTCATTTTAACAATCGTGTTATGTTTAATTAAACCCAGCTTAGATCCATCTGGAAATCATGAAAACTGGAAAATATTGAATTCAATTGGCATTCCTTCGTAATTGGGACGTTTGGAGAGGCTGAATGAGCTAATTCTATATGAAATACTGGCCGGATAATATTATTCAGTCTCATGACATGACAGATCTCTTATGAATGAGATTGAAAGTTGATATTATTGGGACATTGTGTAAAACAGGAAAGAAATATGGAAGCACGAAACCAATGGAAGAAAATGTGGAAAAAGAATTGAATGAATTCACAATTGGAAATATACTCACAAGGGATGCATTCAGAATTAAAACAGAACTGAAATTCAGGCATAGACTTGTTAGTTATAAGAAATTTAACTGCAGTCGACCACAAAGTAGTTACATTCCCTGTTCTTTCACTGAAAGTTTCGATTATTTGGCTGGATTCAATTACTTCAGTGGCTTCTGTGTAGCTGTATCAACTGGGATTTGTCAAGCCCTTTCACTAAAATGCACGTTAACGACACACACGAACTTTTTGGTCATACTTGTCGCAAATCAGTAGCAGTATTACTAATGATAAGCATATACGTTACATCTACATCATGCGAAAGGAATAGAAACATTCTATCTAACTGCACCACAGACCACAACTAGAAAATGTTCGTCAACATTTAATCACTTACAATTTCTTGTATGTGGCCAGTGTCTACTGGAATGACGCAACAATTACATATAGAGCAAAGACTTATTAAAGATAAAATGAGATTTGACTAAATATATCTATGTCACTTGCAGTAAAGAGCAAAATGCAGAAAGTATTTCCCTCACAGCTATAAGTTATGATTCATTTCATTTTGCACATAATTGCGCAATGCACTCAAGATTTATTTTTTATCCTCTTAGAAGTTTATTCGTTCCATTGCATGATCATTTGGGTGGTAGATTAACATAAGTAATTACAGTTACAGTAGCTACATATAGGTATTATTATGACGAACTTCCTTGGATGAAATGGTTAACAAGCATGAAATGGAGTGCAGTGACATGTTGAATACAAAGTAGGTTAAATGTCTATTATTGAATTCTATGATATAGTTTACTACATGATACAATGAATATAGCGTTTTAGACACTTATTAAATAGATCTATAGTGAATGAGAGAAACTTTTACTACAGAATGAAATTTAAATGGAAAGCATGTGCTTTGTCTTCAGTTTATATTCAAAGAAGTCTGACAGAACTTCAGGATCTGTCTGACAAAGAAGACTGTGATGTGATGGCCATAATAAATGATAAAATGAATGCAATTTCCAATGACATAATATAAAATCGATGTGTCTAGAAATGTAAACATAATTGCTCCTGGAGAAAGATCTATTTAGTATTTTTTATAATAGTAAGTATCACAAACTTTTATAATTTGAGAAAGAATGAACTGCCTTTGTATATTCCTTCAATACCGTCACCGTCTACATAAGTAAAGCGTGCACCGCGTTTTTCACTGTGGCTACTCAGCTATTCTAGCACAGAGATATTCTATAATAAGGTTCAGACAAATACTATACTAGTCTTATCTTCAATCTTCAGTTCCTTAGATTACATTCAGCAGTTTCAACTTTGACTTGAGGAACCCAAGAGAATTACCTTTATTAGCCAGGTATGTTTAAATAGCGAAACTTGGGCATTAAATTAACGAATTTTGCAAAGGTGTACATTTAGAGATCTGTACACCACAAAACTTTACAGACTTCTTTCGTCATCTATTCATGTACATCACCACGACTATACCTACTACATGCAGACTAAAATTAAACTACTTAGGTTCGTTCATATAACCACAATATTACTAAGGATATGCGTTTTCTACGCCCTACGTGTTGAGACTTCAGAGTGTGACTCTCCATCAATTGTAAGGTACAAATACCATTTATATACATTATTTAAATTGAACCAATGTGAAATGAACTTCTAAACTAAACTAATGGATCGAATCATCGAATTGGAAACCTTTCGTTCATTAGGCTTAGGATTTCACTGATGTTATTTAAGTTCTAATTGTGTTTGAGGCTACAATAGAAAGGCGAAGTTTAGCAATTGTTCTATTGGAGAAATCCATTACTGTACCTTTGATCAACCGAAATTGAGATTGTCGGTTTTTCCAAAGAAGCCTTTGAAACTTTAATTAAACTGCTATTGAAAAGAGAAAGCTTCCGTATATAGTAGAAACATCGTAGCGAAATGTAATAAATTTGGTGGGAAGGACCATTTTTTGGATAGTATATAAAAGAAGTTGGTAATTATTAGCTATTGTCTTTTGTATTTGTCAGTACGTGTGTAATAAATTAGTATCACTGCCAATTACAGTCGGAACTGAAACGTTAGTCCTTTGATTTATCAAAACAATCCAAAAACATCGTTAGGATTTCAAGAAACTATGACAGGATGGGTCAAATATAAATCTAGTTACAGTAATTCAGCCTAGCTATTTTTGGTATCAATTTTGGATATCAAAATATTTCATAAAAAATCATTTCGCCAACTACGTAACCCAAATACAAACACCAACGATTTCGTTGTTCATTCAAAATTGCAGTAGCATATTTTTGCCTTCCGTGACTAACTAAATTGCTTAAAGGTTTAGTTTTCTACCATATAATGTTCTGTCACACAGAAGTGTGCCAAATGTTCGCATAATACATATTGAATGTCACGTTTCAGTAACTTATCACTTCAGTCCTCCCGCTTCATTCAGAACATTTTGGGGCCAAGATATTATTTTATAATTAGAAATCCAGCGTAGGTGGCAGGTTGATGTCGTTAAGTGAACATTTATAAAGCAGATCGTTATGATTCTGCTAATGTATATACTATTTACACTTTCATAAGCAATAGCAGAAGTTTCCAAATCAAACTTAGCTTTCCTAAACTAAACTAGAATAAACATTCCAGATGATCTGAAACTTTGCTATAGTTCCAAATACTGATACATAACAAATGGCAACAATAAATCGTTTGCTATGATATTATGTTGATTGTATAACAATGTAAATAAACGAAGATAAAGTTCAGAAATTAAATATTGGAATACCTTCAAACTTGCAAAAGTTTACTTAAGACCTAAATTGAGATTGTAGTTATTTCCATTACGCTCTAATTATGAAGCCAATTTCTAGTGAATGAATCAGGTGGATTTGATTACATAATGCTCAATCTTATTTGACATTCATGTGCAAACAAATAGCAACTACTACTAAGAACCCCTCCAACTTGTAATCATTGAAATGGAGTCAAGGTGTGTAAACGTGTGCAGAGTCTACAAAGAAAAATCTTCATTAATGAAAGATATTTAATCTAAAAATATTAAAGCTAAAATTTGCATTATGCAAAATGTCAGAGTAGTTATGAAGAGCAAACTAAGAAAAGAGAGTTTTTTATTTACTTGAGGGTCTTAAAAACATCGGGCAAAATTGCTTACAGTTGTAGTTTATCAAAAGGCATATCAAGTGTGACCTTGGTTTATTAGTTAAGTATTCTTGACGTAAGTACATTCTTAAAATGGTAAAATAAGCTGTTTTGTGCTTCACTAATCATTGTGCATTATTACATCGAGATTGCACACAAACTTTGACGAAATCTAATAACAAAATTAAGCAAACTAAGTAAGAAATTTTTGCGAAGGCAAAAGTTAAGAAGACGATACGTTACGTAGAAGTAACGAGTCAAGAATTGCCCCACATCTAAATTAAATTGCTTGTTAAAGTAGGAGTTTTAGGATTATTGTGTTGCAATAGGCCAAGTAAATATTTTCATTATATATGTTACAGTCAGTATGTACATTCAGAATGCTTATATATTTACCAGTAAGTATATACACGTGGTAGAAACCAGATATACTTACTAGAATGTTTATATGGATACGTAGTATATGTATACACATTCTGTTTGTATATATAAATTCAGGCATAAACTTACTACGATGACATTAAACTCCTGATATTAGTCAAAAACATGTTTAAAA
>JABASH010004840.1:0-13189 GCA_019776445.1 Tomocerus maximus | reverse complement strand
AACAGCCATCGGTCATTTCACCCAGCCAGGATTCGAACTGGCAGTGGAAGTGCACATTGATAAGTCAGACGACCGTGCATACCACCGGACCAGCTTGGCTAGGTTCCCACCAAACATTCGAACAAACGACTTTCGAAGAATTTGCAGCGCACCATTTGAGTTGATTTAGTCGCTACTTTTTTTGTACCGTTTAATATGATTTATTTGTTATTATGTATTTATGTGGGCTGAGCAAACATCTTTGCCTGTCGTTGTGTTGTTGGAGGAGAGGACGTAGGAACAGACGTCTCGGTTTGTCACCCATATTCTACTATAAAACACACTATCCTAGAGAGCAGTCAAGTCTCCCTAGTTGAATGAATAACAATGCTTATGAAGACGAGAATGAGATTCGATTTACGAAGAAAAGATTCAGAAGACGTCAATAGTCGTCCGTTGCCGACTTCCTTTCTTGGTTCCTGTAACTCCTTCTCATAAATCACAACTGTCATTCACGTGCATTATGATATTTATTGTCATGGTCAGTCCTATACTACAATTTTCTTCCCTGCCGTAAACTCAACTGTATCTCGGGACAGGCTTTACAATATAAGAATAGTGCATGTATTTATTATTAGCCACCGACTTTACAATCAAGGTTGGTCACTCACAAGACAGTAATAAGATTTCAACATTATGGTAAATTACCCTTTGGAGATCGTATTCTGATCGCCCCGGGTTGACTTTAGATTTGCAAATCTCGGGATTCTTTGATTCGGTTCGGTCAAAATTTTTGGATGACAAAGTGTTCGGTACTAGAGATGTGGATTGTCGGTGACAATAAGAAATCTGTGGAGGACGGCGCTAACCCGTCCAAGCTTTTTGTCCTTTTTTCCTCCGCTTAAGACTTTCGGGGCGCTGTTCTTGTACTTAACATTGTTAACACGCCGAAACAGAGAACTACAATATATTGCAATTCGGTTCTAGCCTTCAATCCTGTACTATAAAGCTCTAACTATCTAGAATTCTGTGAGGATCTTTGTGATGTACATGAATACACTCAACAAACTCTAAAATAAAAAAAAACGCGATAGAACAGTTTGGTGTCAAGTTTTAATTCTGATTATCCTTAAAATCAGAGCGGGTAATTTCTGAGACGGATGGATGGGAAGGTATATCTTGAATAAGTGTAAGTATGCAGAACGTTCTGACTGGTAGCCAAGTTTCATTGAGTTGATGCATTTGAGATGTATCTATAGGATGTTTAGAATGGATGGACAGCGGGTCGTATTACAATATTGTTGGATAGTATGCTACGCTGGCCTCGTACCTCTCTCTCGGAAGATAAAATGAAGGAGATAGGGATAATAATATTACAAGAATTGAATGAGTGGAGGATGGTGGAGGGATGTGAGCCGGAATGAATGCATTTAGGTCTGATTGTTGTATGTATTTACTTACATACTGTTTGTGTACTACAGTATACTTATAGTATCATCATTGAGGATAGTGGGCATGCATAGAGGAATGAGCACTGAGAATGCAAGTTGTTAGGAATGAGTCAGTGTAATAGAATTGAACTTCCGTGTCCAACTTAGTAGAAAATAAAAGAAGAGATAGAGATGAGATGGGGAAGTTGAGTTTGTCTCCCCATTTCCTCCTTGTTTTTCAACTTGGCTTTTTATGGTGACAGCAGCGGATGCACAATCACGAGAAACTTGCTATTTATTTCACAAATCTCTCTGACTCTTTGTCCCTCAGAATCCGATTCAAGCATATTCACACAAACACACACATACACAGACATTCCAACAAATACCAACCCACATGCTTCATGTCATCATCTCTTTACTGTATGCTACGATGATCCCGTAACCCAAGGGAAGGGAAGTCAACAAAATAAGAAAGTAATTGCCTCCATGAGGAAAGTAATGAATGTGGATTATAGAAACAAATTGGAGTCGCAACTTCGTTATACTTAATTGGGATGTCTTATTTATCGGAAATAGCAATGCAGTGAGAATTTTTAAAAATAAACTAATTAAGTGCATTAATTCATGATTGATTATTCAAATTGATATTGATGATCAATATGCGTATCATTTAAGAGCGTTCCCAGCGCTGGCTTTGACGGGGCCCTTGGGAAACCTCAAAGTGGGACCCTTTGGGCATACTTTATACTACATAATATGTAATAGGTCTAATAGTAGGCACTACAGTAACGTCGCGAATGGCAATAAACTGTGGTAACACAGGTGTAGATAAAGATCGGTAGAATGTGTTAGAATGTAACGACAAAATTGAAACGAAGTACTCTGCGGACGACCCACAATTTTACAGTAATGTTTCAATGTTTGTGTTGCACCTACATTACAGTATAAAATTGCGCAGAGTAACATTTCACCCTAATGTCTTTTTCATGATCTTTTTCTGCGTCCATTGTTGCGGACTCTCTCGATCATATATTCTATTTGTAGAATCAAATTGAGAAACCGTTTTTGTTTTTTCATCCTTTCTTTACAGACTCCAGATTGGGGCATTTTTAGTCAGAATATCGCAAACATCCAGGAACTATTTCTAGTTTTCACACAGCTAAACCAAAACAATTTAGTATTTGGTTTTAATTGGTTTAATACTAATAAATTTATTTGTTAACGTTCATCTTTTATAGTCTTTAAAAAACCTTCTCTGAATACATATGTACCAAATACAATTATCACTCGACCAACACTGGATTAATCACCAGACAGCAGATAACGAGACTACCGCACATACCATATGCCGTAAATGGCCATAAATGGTTTAAATATCACACAGGATCAACATAAGAAGGATAGGTACGACAAACTAGAAACCTTGTCATTTTTGTCGAATGTCCGGATGATTTTGTCAAGCGTACAATAAGAATCCATTTCACGCCTCAAAGCCCTTTATGTCCGAGTCTTGTCATCAATATCATAACTAGTATAAATAAATAAATAATACAGGCAGTGTAAACATCTCTCCTTCCTTCAGTAGTTAACACATTGGAATATTCTAATGCACAGTAGACGTTTTATATGCGTCTACTTTTACCCCATTCCGATTTTATCCGACCGATTTGCCCGTCCATTCAGATTAATAGTAGTTTCCGATTTATGCAACCCAAGTATTGTATCAATATCATTGCTGAAAAGACTCTGCCTAGGTGGGTAAGGCGTATAAGAGCTGACGACGTCACAATATGTCGGGTCTACGCAATTCCTATATAAATATATTTATCTATAGATGTATGTCAAAGCATATAAGTAGTAGCAGTAGAGGACGGAATTTACGGCAATGGGATAGATGAACGGAAGTGCTGGATGTTGATGCCGGCCATTATGAGTAGGAACTAAAGTACTGTGGCCCTGTTGGTATTGTATGGAGTAATTGAATTGAACAATGTTGGCTGAATGAAGAAGTGAGGAAGAAAGTGGGGAAAGGAGAGAAAGCGCGCGGAGTGGTATGGTGGGACTGAGTGGGTGGATAATAAAATAATGTGCCTCAGAATGAGGAAGAAAGCAGATCCCGAGTTCCGTCCGTCCGTCCGTCCCGTCCGTCCTCCTTATTTTGATGATGCGACATTCGGAAAGTGAACGGAAGTGAGAATGCAGTGTAAGGAATTCGATACACCACTCTACTCTATCTAAAAATCTAAACTCCCTAACTCTATGGCAGAGTAGGTATACCGAAAATACCACTTTTGTATGTATTACCATAACTGTGCTAAAAATGGACTTAATGATAAAAATGAGTTTTATAGTTGCTTATGTATGGATGCACATTATTTAGTATACAGATATGAATAATATTAAAATAAAACATGGCAACACTATTCTTAGTAATCAAACTTGTTTTATGGAATCTTAAATGAGCAACAACAATATTATTTAAACGATATTTATTCATGGATTACAGCCAAGTCAGCCAACTGTCATTTATTGTTCGGTTCATTCATTTCATGTTGGTCGATTCGTTCATATTTCATTTCATATTGGTCGCTTCTTTCATATTTAATTTCCTATTGGTCGATTCATTCATAATTCATTTCATATTGGTCGATAATCATATAAGTTCAGAAACGACCAGTACCTAGGTTATCGTATTCAACGTTAATGACACTGATAATTGGTAAATGGTGTTTCGCACGCTAGGTACAATTTGTACGTTGTACATCCATCCCGGCCAACATCAACTCTACCCTCGCCAATTTTCCCACTCTTGTCATGTTTAAGTCAACATAATCGGGAACTGCGCCAACCTAATTTATGAAAGCACTTAAAAATTGGAACAAAGAGGCCAAAATATACAAGTCAGATAAAGGTGAAATGCCTTAATCATGGCGTGTCAATGCTGGCCTGTCAATGAGATGACACTTGAGAGTGCAAGGAGAGATCAGACAAGCTAGGGCCTGGCGACAAGCCGAAAGAGAGAATTGCGAAATATCATGAAGTGAGCGAGAACGATGTTGTCCCTGAGAGCGAGATAGAAGAATAATAATGTGCAATGTCGTGGAACGTGTCCATAAAAAGATAAGTAGTGCTATTATGTAAAATACGGACGTAGCTGGGAAGGGAGGGCTAAGTTGATGATGATGCCAAAGATGAGAATAATAATTGTGGCCAGTGAGACAGACGCAGTCTTCTGCATGCACTCACTTTGTGGTAAATAGTGATAAGATCGGAGTGTCAGGGGGTGGCGGGCGGATGTCACGTCGACAGTCCGAGCCAAAGAATCCTCAATCAGTGGCTAATGATAATCTGAGTCTCTGGACTGGAAAGTGGAGATAAACCATTCAACGTCTCTGCTTCTTTTTTACACTTCACTCTGTCCACTTTCTGATTTTTTGGCAGAGTCCAGCTTCCGTTCCACCACTCTCGTCTTATCTATTCCCTTGCATGGACGAATCCGAAAACTATTGCTGCACTCCCGACTCGCAATTGTGTCTCTCCAACACACACACGCTCCATCTCCACTCCATTCACCATTATTCCATTCAATACTTTATCTCCTCCTAGTCCTATATTGATTTCTAAAAATACCATACTACTCAAGTGCCTTTTCTCAGATTTCTCAAATTCTAATGTCAGATCACAATAACACTGTGAATTACAAATTACAGTCATGTAAGTAAATGTCATTCGAAGGCTATAGTGTATAGGAAACCAGCCACAATAGTAATAATCAATTAATTCTGTTTACTGCATGTGGCTATAGATTCCATCAGCTAGCTGCCTATAAATGAATAAAAGAAATAATACATTACAAACTTAAATTATACTTAGCTGTCGTGTAACTCATGACATTTTCGTTTAGATTAGTGTTAAATAGTTATTTCACCTACTAAAAAGGCCTGAATAAGGGTTGGCATTACCAGTGGCTAAAATATTGCTGATCAACCTATGCGAGATGTTTCTATTATACCATTTATATACTCTATACTTGCCATTTTGTCAGAATGGTGTTCAGATTTTCGTGGTTACCCTAAAGGCGTAGTGAAATGTTGGGTTTGTCCTAAAGACACATCTGTATACTACCCATAGTATTACTACATGGCACTAGCAATAAAGCAATGCACTTTATTATCTCATTGTCAGACACGAGGTTAGTTATTTCTGACCAAAATTGTTTCGGCCACGGTTAGTTTATATTGGGATGGGAGTGAGAAGTAGGGTGTGGAAGAGTGCCAAGACGAGAATGATATTATACGAATAGAGCGAAAGAGGTTCTTTGGGGTGCCCTATGGACGGTAAGCCTCAACTTTGTTGCAGGTACTTATGTATGTAGGGATCATGTACGAGAGGACTTTTACATTCTGACTTTCCTTGTCCACACACTCACTCACACACAAAACTCATTCACATCTCGTGTTCGTTGGATGGATGGCATTGGGACATTTCCCATTTCTTGTCATTCCATCCATTCAACTGGGTTCAATTGAAGAAGAGAGACTTTTATTGTATATTACTAAACTCCGTGTACGACCCTCCATACCTTACACCAGCTCCAAAACGTTTGACATTACAGTCCCTTCAACAAATATTATAGTAGGGGTATACTCACACGGCATGCCCTTTTGAGTAAATGAGTACATTTGTGTGGGTGGAAACGACGGCATTAAACTGTATCCAATTTTCGTATAGCGCGATATTTAAGGAAGATTCGTTTGCATAAATTAAAAACATTAAAACCGCTGAATTACAGTTTACCTAAAGATCTGTGGAAGCACCTTAAACGCATTCTTGGCACAGAAGTCTACTCAAAGAAAAGCATACTGCTCTCGGGGGGTTGTCTTTCTCTATACTTAAGTAGTTTCCATATTTTTATGAATCTGCTTAACTGAAAAGTACATACGGTGGGGGTATCCCCCTAGTGTGTGTAATATTATAATGCACACAATCTACTACGACTATACTGCTAAAGGTTAGTGATGGAATAATAACATGATATTCCTTATGATAATAATGTTATTACCTATTCAACAATCTTGATCATAGGGTGCCAAAAAGTTATGAGAAGCTATGTCAGACTATTAGGGAGTTGGTGAGGCTAAAAGGGGCTAATACTACAAGTCTCTCTCTACCTCTTCTACTCTCAAACCAGCAGCAACCCTGCACACCTATTCATCCATTGTGTACAAAAGAGAGCAAAAAGTGGCGAGTAGTCTCATGTCAAACGATACATTAGTTGCAATTAGTTATGTAATGTATGGTTATAGATGCAGGAGACTCACTCCTCTCTCTCCATGGGTCCATGCAGCAGGGACCTTGTCTAATTACTCCAGCACTTACTCACTAGGAAGGTACTACATTATTCAATCCCTGCCTGGCACCTAGTAGTGAGCATACCATAGTAGTAGCATGTAGTAGTAGCTCCGTTTACACAACAACCTCGCAATAAAATACTACTGTGACTCCTTCACATTCAATTCCCATCCATATCCCACTTCATAGTAATAGTTAGTATACACTACTAGGCCCCCAGCATGGCAGACATATCTAGTCCAGCAAGAATTTAGTTAATTTCGTAATATTATGCCATTGCATATGCAAACCCATCTTAACAGTATTGCATGAAGTCGGCACTTGGGCATTGCATGTAGTTATGATATATATTGAAACAAATTATGTACTTGCAATATAGGTATATTTATTGCCCTATCTCAACTCAGCAATGTTTTTATTTTGAAGGATGGTATACATTAGCGTTTGGATGACAACTGCAGATTTTCCAACGGCCTTACCCTGAATCTTCGTATCCCTTTCCACACTAGCAAAAAATGATGAAAATACTCACCAGGCCATAATGCCAATAATAAAATTTCAAATATTTACACCTCTACATTTGATACTTAAAAAACTCACTGAAACAGTGCTCTTTCTTCAGTTGCAGTCACGGAAGATAGATTATTATAGTATAGGCTGGAAGGATAATAGTATTGGCGTAGACACTATGGCGGCGCCTCAAACGACATTGCCAGTCTACTACTGAAGGTTTCTGATAAGGTCCCTCACTGATAATAATAAATACTCGCTGATATAACGTATAGCCAATTCGTTAAAATATGTAAATAAGGTGAATGGTGAAGGTGTGGCAAATTCTTCGATAGTCATTTGTCCGAATGTTTGATAGAATACAAAAACAATTTGTTCGAATACCGAATGGAAAATGTTCGAATGCAAAAACAAATGTTCGAATACCGAATGGAAAATGTTCGAATACCATTTGTTCGACAGAGTTCATGTCTAAGCCTTCATTGTAACAGAATAACTTATGTTATTGCAGTATCGAAGCTACTGCGTTGGATAGCTGACCTGACTACACTTATAGAAACTTAAAACATTGACAAAGTCTTGATAATTTCCATTTTACTACTTTGCAATCGTTATTCGAACATTGGTTTTTGCATTCTATATCAAAATTTATTCCATCTAATTTTGCCCTAAAAACACCATTCGAACAAACGACTTTCGAAGAATTAACCTACAACCGTAAATAACATTGCATTGTACATGTGACTACTTTAAAGATTCGCGATTGCCGTCACAGCAGTCTGTATGCACGGCACCAGTTTTGGGTCTCCAGTCGAGTGTAAGAATTAACAAGCATTACAGTCAAACGGGGTAACTTTGAGCCGGTTTTTGAAGTTTTTTGGTAATAACTTCCATGAATATAGTAGTAGAAAAAAGTTGGAGCGCAATAGGGGAGATTTTTGTTCTGGGAATTCAAAAATGTTTACAAAAAATACTGTTCGTTGCCTCCACTGTTGACAATTCACCTTTTACCCTAATCCGTTGCCTCCATTGTTGACAATTAAATTCTTACCCTAATATCTTGCCTCCGTTGCCTACTTGTGGTATAAATTGAACCTGTACCTCATAGTGCGCAAATCTATAACATAGCAGAGCTATTTCGGCAGGGGTGAGAACCATAGCAGAGCTACTTTGGCAGTTGACATACTAAATGCCAATATAACCCTTGATTAGGTGCAAAATTACCACGTTTTATGAATTTCGAAATTTTGAAAAATAGGAGAAGATTTAAACGATTTCAACCCGGCTAATCAAATTTCGCATTGGCGTTCTTTCACAAAGAGTGGCATATGACCAATTTCGTCCCTCTTTGGCTACATTGAATTTTTAAGGCTTTTTTCAGGAGGGGTGCCAAAGTTACATTAGAAAAGCAAAGTAACCACGTTTGACTGTATTGCAAGTACCTAAAGACTGTTATGGTATTCTTCCATTAGGAGTTACAGATAGGGAAAACCATTGCACATTAGTAATACATAGCCTTTTCAGCGTAACGAAAAATAAAACTACTTTTTCATAGTTAGGAATTTACGGGGACAAAGATTCGAAAATACTGTCAGTTTTTCTCTAAAATTAAAATTAAGGGAGGGGTTCGTTGCCCAATTTTATAGAAAAACTGATAGTATTTTTGAATTCTTTGTCCCCTTTATTCCTAACTATGAAAAAGCAGTTTCATTTTTAACCGCATGAATGTCGGCTAACTTAGAATGACGGACTTCCGCGGCCGGTGCGGCGTGAGACGCTCATTTGCTTAAGGACGGGCTCCAGCGACACGAAGCATCTAACGGAACTGGGCATTAACTCTATCAATTGACATAATTTAATTGAGTACAAAAAAAGTGACCACCAGCAAGACCCGATCTCCTGGTAGTGTCACTTCCCTCCTCTACCATTCCTACAAGTCCGATGATAACTCCATTGCCCCACATGCCCGCAGATGCTGTCAGGGCATGTTTCTCGGTCCTTAGACCCCTTATACATGGCGCTGTCAAACTACTTTTTTGCCACTGAAAATTGCTACTTGGTAGCTACTGGAGGGTAGGGAGCCAGACGCTTTGTTCAAGTCCCTTCCCAGTACCTACGTCAGCGTAGAAAATCTCAGGTTGGTCACAATGACTTGTGATAAGACTGCTCAGCTCATTAGAATGAAAATCGTAGCTACTTTGCGGCTGTTTCGGACGTTGTGCTGCCTGGGTATATTTTGTGTATTGTAGTACATTGTACACAGTGAACGTCGTAGAGTGCGAAGAGACATCAATCGTCGTGTTAGGAAGAGAGCAGTGTCGTTGGCTGGTGTAGCTGGGATGAAGATCTAATTGGATTTGTGGCCTGAGCTCATTTCGCTCTACTGCGTCACTTTATTATATTTGAGTTGACAATAGTCTTCTTGTTGCGTATATGTGGCCTGGCTGCGGGATTCCTTGCCACTCACTCATTTCATTATTACAGAACAATGTCCTTACACTCAGTCTCATATGTGTCATTTGTGTGTGTGTGTGGCTAATTGAGGGGAAAATTCATAGAGCAGGCGGTGGAGGTGACGGAGTTCACAAAGAAATGAGATTTAACTGTAGGCACATGCACCTACTATACCACAGATGAACTATCGCTACGCGTGATATACAGATGTATCCGTTCTTTGTCTAACTTGTTTCTCTAAAATAACGATGGGGAACCATAGAATCGGGACAATGTCCTATCACTGTCCTACGTAATTATATAACAAAGTCCTCGACGAGTGTGTAGATATCAATGTTAGAGCTCAATGCTCATTTCCTTAGTCCTTGTACTACACAATATTGTATTCTTATCGACAGCTCTTTTCTCTTAATTTACACCTTGCCCGGCGTACTAATAAAAAGAAATGATATTATGCATTGTCTCTAAATATTCTAGCCAAACACTCGTAAACTCCTGGCTGATGTGCGCCATCTTGATCTCCTTGGTTAAGTGTGTAAGAAAATACACACGTCTAGTGTCTCAAATTAGCTTTTCATAATAGAAATAAGCCCGTCCTGCGGACGGGAAAGAAACGGAACTTAATTGAATCATCATAATAGCCCACCAAATTCTACATTTTACAACCGCTCACTGAAACATTTTTCTTCAGCTACATAATGCTCACAATAGCTTTCATCGACTCCAATATGACGCTATATTTATTTCTTACTAAACATTTAATTATTTCATATTTAAATATTTAATTCGTTTGATGAATTTGGGGAAAATCTAAAGCCCATAAAACAGGAACTCCTCCCTAAAACGTAAATTTTGGTGGGTTGAAATTTGCCTGGATCTCTATTTTAAAAGAGTATAAATTATTTTAATTGAATTTACTCACGTTATTTTATCAGCTTCAACTATTTCTCAACTACGTTTTACCCCCGCTTATGCAATTAAAGTAGGTCTCAACCCAGTTATTTTAATTTAGTTTGCCACCACCCAGTCATTTCAACTAAAACTAATTTAACGGGGTCAAGGCTAACTAAAACTAATTTAGCGGGGTCAAGAGTCAAGGCTAACTAGAATTAATGGCGGGTTTGAGGTAGAGTCCAATTAAAATGGAGGGGTTAAGGTTAAGCACAATTAATAATGGGGCTAACTAGAGGCATTATGAGACATGGTAGGAGGTTTCCGACGAATTTCTTCTAAGTGCTAATACCATACCCACCCACTCGCTGGGATACATTAAATAGTGTAAGAAGAATTGCCTTATATGGTATTTCAACAAAACAGAAGTGTATTAGATGAATAAAAACACCAAAATGTTTTTATCCAAAATGGTGTAAGTACAAAATGTACATACAAAAAAGTCTTTATATTCAAAGAGGATTCTGTTAGGTAGGTATATGATTGGTATGGAGTAAGAGGCTCTTCTGCGGAGGAAATTCCTCGTTTGCTCTTTAGTTAAATATTCGTAGTCCTTTCAAAATCTCTGAGTAATTATATTAAGATGATGTTATGTAGCCGAGAGAACGCTGGATAGTGGGAGAGAGTCGCCATAGTAAAAGCATTGGAGATGGGCAACTTCACTGAGAGGGAGTGTATAAGACAGAGAAGACATTAGAGATGTCTTTAGCATTTAGTGGGTAGCAGTAGATATGGGTCACCTTTGGGCGTTGGTCCAGGCAGGGGACAATGAAGATGGCTTTAATGTGTGAGAAAGCGTGAAAGCAAACATAAGCTGTTCCGTCCGTGTATTTGTGTTTCTGTCGTCTGCATTCTGTCTGTTTGTTGTGCCCTGCTGTGGGCCTGTGGGTTTGTGTGTTTTGCTTTGTCCTCCTCTCCCTATTAGTCACTCTCGCACAATACCCATCAGACATGGATACCTACTGTCCTTACGTCAGGAGTCGACTATAACAACATAATACAACCTTTACATCAGTATACTCATACACATAAACCATATGTAGCTAAGTAGCGACATTTACGTCTTTCAAAGGTCTTAACTTCCAAAAAAGAAAAAACTCAACCAGGAATCGAACTCAGTCGGTACCTACCATCTGCAGTCGGAGCACTGTTCACTTTACACACCATCACTTATTAGCAGGGTACGGATATTTATTTATTTAAAACGCCAAAATATTTACATATAAAATATGTTCTTACGTGCGTCAGGCTTATATACATTGGGGGAAATTAGGCTTAAATACATTGGATAAATATAACCAAAATCTAAACCCCTGAAATATTTGTTTAAAAAATTATTTTGAGTCTCCAATATCATACGAAACGTTTATATACGAAGTCTCAAGGCTGTCAGATTAACCGTTCGGAAATATTTTTTAATTAATATATAATAAATAAATGTTCGTGCCCTGCTTACTAGTTAAGTTTGACTACGTTTTCACAATTTTGTACGATGTATATCTGTAGAACAGAAGTTACTGTACAGTTTTGTTGTGTCCAGATGAAGAAATGCGCAAAAACCTTTTGACCCAGACAAACAAACTACCATACCATCTCTATATATTAAGATCTGCTTTTTACGTAACCGGCGCTTCTGATGATGCACGAAGTTGGAGGAGGAGAGTAATGCTGGTATAGCACAAGGAACATGCTACCTTTTTCGCTATGTACTGTAAGTGTCAAGAGAAAGCAAATGGAGAAAATCAAGGCAAAAAGGCCAACCTTTTTTCAAATATTTTGCCCATCTATTTTATAAAAAATGTAAAAAGGCAAAAGGTAAAAAAGGTCCTTTTTGTTCCTTGGTATAGGATAACAGGTATTGTGTATTTGTGTGTATTGGAGAAGTGAGTTGAGCAGACAGGATAGAAAATGCCGGTTTGAGTAGGATAAGATATGGCAGGATTTTGGTATAATTGCTGATGGAGCTTAGGTGGAGCGTTTATGAGATTTAGTTTTTCCGTTTAGATTAGAGGAGGAAGATGGAGCAAAGACAGGGATAAGGCTGATGAAGTTTAAAAAAGATAGTTTTAAAAAATGTAGCCTAGGTTGAGCAAGTGGAGCATATAAATAAGTGGAAAAGCTTCTTTTTTTTACTAATTAATGTTTCCAAATATAATTTTTGAAAAAACAGTAATTATTTCGTCTCGGAACGAAATTTCGGGGGTGATGGTGTCCACCAGCACCCCCAGTGGCGGTCGTCAACTTCCTTCCTGGAAAACCTGTGACATTTCGAGTGAGCTATCTAATGACTTTCAACGATGTAAAAAACTGAAGTTACCCAATTTTGCCTAATTTAAAAATAATTTCTTTTAATCTTTACTTCGATAATCCGAAGACAGAACTCATAAATTTTACTCCTGTCAAAAGTTATGTTGACTCCGAAAAGATAGACAAACAGACTTTCGACGTATTTAGGTGCATACAGCAGCGAATAAATCGCTACCTACTTAATAATAATATTGTTACTAGTG
>JABASH010004839.1:0-13197 GCA_019776445.1 Tomocerus maximus | reverse complement strand
GACAATTAGGTGAGTTATAGCTGCCAAGACGGAGTGGTAAAACACATGCAAATGCAACCACTACAGTTGGACCTTAAGGCCGATACCTATTGCGGGGCTCGGGGTGATCTAATTCGAGTTATATATGAAATCCTTGCATCCTCAAAATTTCATGGCCTCTTTGAAGATTCCTCCAAATTTTCATCCGTTTCATTTACGGGCCTCCATAATTTTGGAAATATTTTGAAATATTTTTTGAATATATTTTAATAGTTTTTAATGGATTTCAGAAAACGCTTATTGCTCTTTCTAAACCTCTCAATATACTTTACTTATATAAGCACTGCATTCAACGATTCAACATTGTATTCGTCGCTACGTTGCTGTCGGTTGCCTTTAAATGGGATTTCTGTGGTCCGCCAAGAGAGATGAAAATGGCGGTCCTTTGGCAACTCATCTAAATACTAATGCCATGTAAATAGTAGTTTCCTCCTGCTCCGCATTATGGGTAGGTAGGGTAGGTAGGTATGTAATAAATACTTTGGTACATAGTAATAAATAATTCTATGATGCTATGATGACAATACGTTGGCAACTGACCTATCTAGTACTAGTACCTATAACTACCCAATTTCCTGAGAAAAGTTATTTTTAACTTGCACTGTTTTGGAGGAGTATTGAGACCTTTTCGGTGCAAGGTGCAACTCAATTTCAGTCCATTTCTTTCCAGCTTCAACTTCAGTTAATCAGTGCTATGAAAGTAAGTGTTTAGCTGTTTGCATCTTGGAAGTTTTCTAATATTGAAATATATGTTGAGACATCTTGTAAATACTGAATACTGACTACACAATAATTAATATATTATAATATATTACTTACGGCAGGATAGATCTATTGCTAAGGTTTGTTTTGTAGCTCTGCAATTCAGCAGATGAGATGTCCGTGTTTCATGACCTACTACGGGACTTAAAATTATTTTTATAACATCATAAATACTATAATTCACATTTCGGTTTTTCGTCCTAAAAAGTTGTATTATTTCATTTTTAAGATCCTATAAACTCTCACATTTATTATTTGATAAAGTTTGGCAAAAGTTGTAATTTTATTTTAAGTTTTTTTAGAATTGTGTTGATAAAACTTTCGGAACTGAAGTTCAATTTTTGGATTTCAGTTCATAACTTTTGAGTTTTGTTCGTTTTGTGCTTCTGCTTATTAGCACTTTTGGAAAAAATTTTGAAGCTTTCCTAACTTTTAAAAGTTTAAGATGAAGTTTGATTTTTTATTTTGCATTTTAACGTTATATTTGAGCTTTTTAGGTCATTTGTAAGGTAATAATTGGCCTATTTTAGACATACCGACCTACGTATTTGACAGAATATTTTAGGTCCGACCTTTCTGGTCTTTGGTGATTTAGGTGTTCAATAAACTAGATTATCAATTTAAATCTTGTGTTTCCAAAGGTTTGCTACAGTGCTACTCAGTCTCTCTTAATTCTATTCAGTGAAAGTGTCGTAGGATAGAGAATTATATAAAATCTAAATTGTGGAAGTACCGGGTGAGGAGGATTCTTAGCGGTCAAGTCACGCCATTTATTTCGGCAGGAGTTGCAGTTGCAGTCTCCATATTAAATGCAAACCAGGTCCCAGTCAAAGTTCAGGTACTCTTTACTACTGCTACTAGTATTAAGACTAGAAATTTAAGAAAACTGTAAATTAAAAAAACGCAAGAGACACCTCTTAACGATATAGCAATTTATGTTGAAAGTTTGGTACGTCTCCATAAATCCTTTCAGAATCAACTGTATTTGTAACTGGTTGATATTTAATATTTAATCACCTCAATTCTACGGTAGAATGCAAAATTTTTGTTGTAACTGATTTAAGTAGAATATCGAATCTCTCGCACAATAGAAATATTTCTTCTATTGGTTTCTTTGCAAGATCATCTTCCTTTCAATGAATTGGGAATAATAATTTGGATTTGATTTCTATAAAGATTTAAGTATAGGTAAGTAAATAAATATATAGTAGGTATAATAATTCTCGTAAAAATAAAATAAAGGTTTAAAGGGAAATGGTGGAGTAAGTTACTTATTTGGAAGAGCGTGTGCATAAACCAAGTGTAGTGCATAGTGCAATGCACTCAGCTCAGATTTTTTGCAGGTACTTCGGCATTTGTGGGTAGAACCCATTGCGGAGAATTCTCGGAAAAACGTTGAGTAAAATGGGGTTGTACATGGTTTTTGCGGTTAGTTAGCGTGCGAATAAGGATGGCCAGTTGAGTGAGAGTACCCGAATGTATGTCTGACCTGATGAGGAAAGAAGATCTGAGAATGGGCTGCAGAGATTCCACGACTTGATAAGCTATTTCCTCTCCTATCCCACAAGAACAAAGGAATAATTCGCAAGTCTGGCGCCCATCCACCGCCCTATGCAAAAATATCATTGCCAGTGCAACAAATAGCACATTTATAATAATGGGGACAGCGAATCCGCCGCAAAGGGCATTCTGTATATAAATATGTAGCAAATGGTAGAGTTTTGCATAAATTCTGCTGGCTCCTTGAGGCCTTTTAGCTAGATCTTTCAGGGGTCAGGAGTGCTGTCAGGGAAGGCCAGAGGTCAAAGTTGCAAAATGTTAAGAACTTATGACCTCCATCTCATTTTAAGTCCATATTGACACAAAATGGGTCCATATTTTAATGGATTAGGAAAACATAGACAGTGTAGTCGTCCACCTTAGCGACCACGTGCGGATCGCCGGTTTGCTTGGGAAGCAGAGGAAGAAGGAAACCCGTTCTTTGACTGACTCAATCAACGTGCTTCATCTTGATGGCATGCACAGTCACAGTCAATACCCTCCCTCTCCCTCCCTTGCCAGCCAATTTCGACTCATTCACTTACAATTACGCAGAAGTTCCGTGCAGTCCAACATTGTCTAAGTCTAATACATTCGTGGAAATTATAGAGTTTTACACATTCAGATCTCTGTCTGCATTTTCCATTTAATCGAATGAACGATCAAAAATGTTATTTTTTTAGTCCACTCCAACTTGCAAATCAGTGGACTAAGGGTGTCGGCTATCTTCGTATTAACTTTCCGGGTGGGGGGGGGGGTGGAGGTTGTTGATGTTTGTAATTGTGGTACCCATTTGTAATTTGGCACGTTAAAATAAATTTGAACATTGTTTGATTGAACTATCGGCAAAATGAACGATTACTTCATGCATCATAAAACTGATGGTCTTGAACAGTTCCATGCGAAACCTGGACATAGGGGGAAGGTCAAATTGCCAGATATAGGTCAAACTAGTTTAGGTACTGCGCTAGGTACAAGAGTAAAAACTTCAATTTTTTTTTACTAAAACAGCTTTTAAAAATATCCCTACAAGCAAACAATACATCATTTTAATGAAAAATATGCACCCTCTTTGTAAAGTGTCAATTTCATAATAACCAAGCAAATTAAAATCTGTTTCCAGTTTTGAGAAGTTCTAATCACTCCTGAGAGGTCAGTAAAAATAATTTTTCAGAATACAAAATTTTGAAAGAACAATGAATTTTTTTATCATTATTTCAAAATTTCGAAATTTGAAAACAAAATGGATAGTAGTACTCCCAGGATTGGTTAGTAGTACTCGAAACTGGAAGCCGTTTCTGTCTACGTCTCTAGTTCTCGAGGAAATGGTGAGGGAACATCGCATGAATGTCAACTTTGGAAATTTCTTACCCCCACCCTTGTACTTGTAGTCCCCCGCGGGGAAATTGTTGGTCCTTTCTACCCTTGTACCTAACGCAGTACTTAAAATGAGTTTGACCTATATCTGGCAATTTGCACTACCCCCTCTGTCCAGGTTTCGCATGGAATTGCTCTCTTACTTTAAAGTAGGTACCTACCTAAATATATTATATATGTACATGCTTTTTAAAAACATACAAAAATATTTCCCATTCATCCAAAAGTTTCTAAACAATCTTATATGCTATGGCATAGGCGAAGGTGGAGTTCAAGTTAGAGGTCAAGGATCAAAGGTTATTGACACATTTCCAACATCAAAGCGATCGATCGCATTATGTAAAAAGTGCTAACAAGATGCGGGACAGTTGAAATTTTAGTTAAAGGATATGAATCTTGAAATTGAAGCCCGTCGTTTGAGAAGCTGAGCTAATCTATAAATTATTTTTTATTTCCAGTGGAGTGGCCACTCTGAGTCCGGGAACCAGTGACTCGGCGGAACCGACATCTCCGTACTCACTGAGTGATTCTTCATCAGAACCATCTTCGGATGCCGGGAGTTGCGTGTCCTCCGGCAGGAATTCGTCGGCGGCTTCCGCAGATCGGTCGCCGGTCACATTCGCTGCCTCCAGCTCAGGGAACAGCAGCACCGACACAGACACAGACTCCGAGTCGGCGGGTAGTTTCGGGACTGTAGAATCCGGGAGAATGACGGCTCTATCCGTGGTGCTGGACTCGTCCCCTCCACCGCAGTCTCAGAAGAGCGGGCCAGGAGTGGGGACGACGCTCGGCGGCGGAGTTTCCGCTCCCAAAGTCCCAGTCACCAATTTCATTTCATTTCAAATCCCAAAGAGTGGGTCCGCCCACGTTGCTTTCCAGAATCCAGTCAAAATTGTGGAACCAGGGCAAGTGGGCAACGGGAAGTCGGTGAATGTCGCCGTTCCCTCTTCCTCCCCCTTCCACTGTGATGTTCGCAACTTCTCCAACAAAAATATAACCAACATTTTTGCAGCTCTGAAGTATCCTGCGGGGGGGAGTGGGGGGAATGTGTCCCAGTCTATCCCTGATCTCACGCAAACCGAGTTCCAACCCATCGTGAAGGTCCCCAACCTACGGGGCACCAAGTCTTTCATTCTGCACGGCGAGGGCCATCACAACAAAGTCATTATTCTCAGCGTGCCCAAGACATCTCTGTCCATCAGCAACAAGGGGAAGGGAAACTGCATTCCGGTCAAAACGCCCACCCCACCGATTGTCAATGACAAATCCAGTTCCTCCCCTCCCAATGCCCTCACCAATAGCCCCAATATCAACAATAACTCTTCTAAAATAGGGAATCACAATTTGAGTCGAGGGAGCTATGGGGTCACGGTGCCGGGGAGTCATCACAACGGGGTGGGCAATAGTGCTCTGACGAATGCGATCAAGTCGGCACTGTCGTGCGAAGATACCACTGCGTCTCCAGCCCGGAAGAAGGCTCGGCTGGCATCATCCGATATCATCCCCGTCAAAATCTCCTTGGCCACTTCGGAGCTGTTGGAGTCAAAGCCGCAAGCCTTGACGATTACCAGTCACCAACTTCCAATCTCCCAAGTCCCTCACGGACCAAAAAAGACTGATCACTCTCTAGAAGTCCCTAAGACGATCAAGACAATGAAGACGAGTGCAGAAGTCCACTCTCCTCCTGCAAAAACGACATCCCACCCTCTCCATCCACATCACAACTCCAGCACCACTAAAAAACCGCCGCTGTCTCTTTCCTTGCAAGTCCCCAAGTCGATATCACCGTCGCTTTCCCGCTCAGCCTCACCTACTAAGCCTAATAATAGTAATGGACTCCTCCTGTCGCCCGTTTCGCTTCCCGCCGGAGGAGGAGTCAGAGGAGGAGTCCCGCAAGCCAAGAAAAAATGTGCTGACTCTGCTCCCCTCACCAATCATAAATCCGAAATTCCCACCGGCAAACTAATTCGAAAAAGAAAAGGGGAGGATGGATCTCCGTCGGCGGGGAGTGGCGTTTCTTCCAGTCCTCCGCCCACTTCATCTCTTCGCTCCTCCCACGAAATATTAAATCAGGGCAATAAATCCGCTGTTCAGCACAGTCGAATACCATTGACGGGAACAGCGGGAGGGCCTGCCGTATTTTCCTCGACAGATCACGTCGAGAAATCTTCCCGTTTACCTGCCACGTCTTCCACTTCACTCGCCGTCACCCTGGGCTCCATCCGGACTAACTCCTTCTCAGTCTCCTCCAACGGTCTTTTCGGCAACAAAGTCGTGAAGGAGCCAACGCTAGCCAAAACTTCCGCCATTAATAAATCTTCGGACACGTTTTGTATGTGGAAAGACTGCTGCGCCCTCGATGCCAACCTCAATATTCTCGAACATATCCAGGTAACTAAGTCTCTCATCATTGTTCGGATTATTTTTGGGAGTGCAGGTAGTCCATGGAAAAATGAGGAAAGAATACAGCCTAGCTAGGGAGGAGGCGGGCTGAAATTATTTAATTATCATCTTCAAGGACGTTTATACCCAGATAACTGCTGGGAGGGGGTTTTAATTATTATGTTCATCTCAATGTTCAGATCACGCAGTACTTTGATTCCCATGGCTACTTCCCTATATACAGTAGTGCAGTACTCGAAATAACAAAATATTTGTACCCAAGTTCTCAATTTTGAATAGGATATCAGATAGCTATTTAACACATGGAGCCAGTAGCAACAGCTACATGCAGAATCTGCAACCGATTTGCCAATACCATGAAATAGCAACAACTTGGATGCAATTTTTTGTTATTTCGAGTACCTACTGTATTGCTGACGATAGAGTAGACGGTGCACTGTGAAAGATTATTGAGAATTCCCAACCTTAAATAGGCCGCTTCAGTACACAGAACATCGATACAAAAATTTCATGCGGTTTCAAACTTGGCTCTAAACCATCATAATCTAAGTTTCTACATTTTTTTCTGTAACTTATCTTTAAAATTTAATATCTCTCAAACCGACTGGTTCCCGCAAAGGGGACGGGACCATTTGAAAGCCAAATTTTCTCCAATTTTTGCTACTCCAAAATGCCGCGTTCCGTGCTGATCCACGCTTTTACATTGAGATCCAAGCCTTCGTAAATACCACAATGAACTCAAAATCACTCACAGTGCGGTGGTAGATAGAGAGTGGGGGGGGACCATGACACACGACGGTGAGTGACTGTTGCATGCAATCAGAATTCCTTGAAATGTCACATCAATAATTTCACCGTCGTCGGTCTAGACAATTTGCATTGACTTGTCTTCTTGCTTGTTTGTTCCTGGAAACAAAGTCTCACTGGCTTCTAATAATTTTTTAATAATTTCCTCGAATGAATGTATACATATCAGAGGAAATAATCCCGCAGTGAGCGAAATAAGCTAGAAATGGAAATAAATTTTATTATAAATTAGAGGAGTAGGCACAGGCAGAGCTGGCAGAGAAATACTATGATATTGAGGCATTGTTCAATGTACGATTGTAGCTTAGTAATTCTTTCTCCTCCATCACCTCCTGGTCCCATCTCAATTTAGTCAGTGCCCACCTGATAGCCTCCTTGTACAAAATCTCAGATTCGGTTCTGTTCAGCTATAGTTATTGGCGAACGAACCTGTTCAGATTGCCTTGGTTGGACTTCTGTTTTGCAAGCGTGCGAGTATAAGCGGGTTTTACAAAATGCATACAGTTGCAACTGTACAACTGTTAAGGGTTGGCTAACAAGTAGCATGTATATTTTTTATTCGGTAAAGTTTTAAAAGAGGCAAAACACTGACCCGTGCCCTTAACGGTTACACGGTTGCAACTGCATGCATTTTGTAAAAGCCCAGTACAAGTATGTATAAATATTATGTATTACACAGCGCTAGCCATACCGGAAATTGTTACGAATAAACTTACTTAGGTGGATCTAAGTATATGTATAGGTACTTTTAAATAAAAAATGTTTTTGTGTAGACAAGTCACGTGGCCCCTCAGGAGAAGACGGATGGCTACGTGTGTCTGTGGGAGGGGTGCAAGGTGTTCAGCAAAAAGTCGTCGTCCCTGTCATGGCTGGAACGGCATGTGCTCAGCCACAGCGGCAACAAGCCCTTCAAGTGCATCTTTCCGGGATGCGGCCTTTCTTTCTCATCCCAAGTAAGAAGATTAGCTAAATAAATTCTCATTTCAGCTGTTCAGGACTGAACTGTTTGGACCGGACTTTCCTTGTCCATGTCCACATGTCACCGTCCAACAAGTTACAGAATTTGGGGATTGGGGGCGGGTCTTGTAACTTGTAGTCCATAAACATGTAGTGTGTGCAGAATACAAACCAGTGCACGGACTGAATGAACTCGTAATGAACTCGCAATGAACTCGTGATTACTTTTTTGATTCGCAATACGACGTTATTTATAAGTAGCTGGAGCTAAGCACAACAGTGCGCTAGAGAGAGTGTTGAATATGTGGAAACTGTGTTAAACTTCCGCGCATGCGTACAAATACGAATTTGGCCCACTTGATTATTCAAACAGATTTTACAATTTTTTATACATAAGGTCTTCATTATGATCTTTCTTAGGACATAGGAATAGTTACACTACCGGCTCAATTTGGCTACTTTTAGGTTGTCGAAATCCCCACGAACAGTTCGAAAATTCATCACATTATAAGACCATTCACGCAAATAATAAAGCAGAAATTATAGCTCTTTGGCTACAATTTTTTTGTATCTTTTCCTCTGCGAAACCGCGAAAGTTAAAAATTATTGGCGGGAAAGGCTACGATTCTCAGAAAATTGTAGCCAGTCCAGAGTAGCTCATTTTAAAATGAGCGATTCTGTTTCTGATACTCTTTTGCATATGGAATTCAAATACATAGTGCTTGAAATAAATAAGCATTTCTACCACTCAATGCGCAGAAAATAAACTTTCCATCTGTCGAGATGAAAATTAGTGTATCCAAATGCTTATGAATGGTACTTATATATCGTCCCTTAAGGATGCAAAAAGCCTCAATTCACTTTTTGTTGGGCATGCAAAAAGCCACAATCCATATTTTGTTTGGCACAGCAATGCAACATCAATGCGCTGTATTACAAGAGGAGGGAGGCTATTTGCTGTACCAAACAAAACGTGGATTGTGGCTATTTGCATGCCCAACAAAAAGTGGATTGAGGCTTTTTGCATCTTAAGGGACGTTATGTTACAGTTTGTATTGAAACTCGATTTTTCCTAAAACACACCGGTGTGAATTTCTGATGCCTGGCACCAGGGTAACTTTCTAATAGATTGTCCAAGGAACCCTCCAATAGATATGTAGTTCAATCCTCCAAACCGACTCCCCTGGTAAAGTTTCTTTGACAATCGTCCAGTTAGTGTCATTAATGTCCATCAGTTGACATGACACTTAGTTAATAAACTGTCGTAACACAATGTAGGTAAGAAGTAATTGTTATACCAAGGTCAAAGGTCACAACGTCCAAAAAAGTTCAACCTTGGCTGAGGAACGAATCTAAGACCTAGGAGGGGAAGTTCAACCTATCCACGTGCAAAACACACGAATGTATTCGTAAAAACCCCGAAAGTATTCGTAGAAACACGAATTCATTCGTAGAAGTACGAAAAAATTTGAACAAACGCCCAAAAAAGTTAAACATTTGCTGGAGAACGAACCTATAGGAGAGAGTGCGATCACCTACCAACATGACCACATGTATCTTACACATTAGGTGTGGTATTGGGTATTAGGTACTTGTATATAATGCAGAAAATCAAAGATACATAATTTATAGTTTTGAAACCCTCCCCCAACAAGGGGGTGATTTCGATTTTACTCATCTTCGAACTCAACTTTTGTTTTGACCTCTATTATCATAAACCGAAAACCAAATTCAAAAATTTTACTCCTGCCAAAGGTTATAGAGTGTACTGTGTATCATTAATGCATATAGAAATTGAGGGATAGATAGATACGCAGAGAGAACGCGCCCTTCTATATAGAAGAAATTTTCAATTACCTACTTCTTAATAATGGGCAAGTCTAGTGAAATGGTCAGCACAGTCTCGCCTTTTCATCAGCAATGAACTCGAACATTAATGTTATTCCAAAAAATAACGCCACGTCTGATGATATATTCCACATTTTGCGCTTTCCTTTTGAGTGGTTAGAGTCAAAGGTTAAACTCAAAAGGAAAGCAAATGTGGAATAGTGAACAGGGTTAGTATCGCCAGATGTGGCGTTATTTTTTTTTGGAAGAATAACATTCATTTTTCTTGTTGAATTCTTTGTTAGCCGGGGCCCAAAATGGCCAAAAATAGAAAATGAGCTGAGAAAAAGATTTGATTATTATTATTATTATTGAGGCTTATTATTTGAGGCTTATTCACAAAATGATGATTTTTGGCCATTTTGGCCACCATCCATTCCATTTCAAAACTTTTAGCCGGTTGGCTGGTTAAATTTCTTTTTGGGTAGAGGAAATTTGGAGACTTTCAAGCTAAAATGCTACACCGTATGGAATAAAGGGTATCCAGAGAACTCGTATTCTAGATTATTTCGTAAAAGGGTTGTGGAGATATCGTATCTCGGTACTGAGATATCGTATATGCAATTTAGGAAGAGTCAGATATACATTACATATTGCACGCAGTGGCCTTGCCCACATCTTTCATTTTTTATCTACTGACGGCTACCATGGGGCGACCGGCTTGTAGTTACCAGTTTTAGTGGCGCTAGCGCGGCGTGGTGTTAAACGTTTGTTGTATGTAGTTCATTCTGTACGTCGTCCGGCTCTGGTTGGTTTTGTGATGGGAAAGTGTTGACGTAAAGTTGTGTGCCTTGAGTGGTGATAGGACTGAGAGGAACGAGCGGGATGGCCGGACTCTTAGGTTCAGGTTGACACGGAGGTCAGTCCGGAATGATCATTTAATGCCCGTTTCCTTTTGCAGGGAACGTTGGAAAGGCATGTCAATAGTCATATCAGCACGAACGGCAGTGCAAGTGCCGCCAACGGACACTCCTCACCCGCCAATCGCAAACTCGATTCCAGCCCCATCAAGGCCGTGCGTCGGAAGAAAAAAGTATTTCGCAAGCAGAGACTCAACACAGGTAACCAAATATCAAAGTTGTTTGCAATAATAGAATTTCTGAGAAAAGGATTTTTTGATGAAAGTACCTTTTATTATTTTTATGCCGATCTTTCCTTTTTAACTTTGTCTTTGTGGTTTCCAGGGCACATTGTTGATTTCTTCGACAAACGCACGATGGAGGTGATCAAGCACAAGTTAGCGAGTGTCGTCACTTTTGATGCCGTCAGTCCTCACGACTGCACTTTCCGTGGTGAAGTAAGTTCCTTAATGATTAAGTAACTCACGACTGCGCAGTCTTTAACTGTAATTTATGAGTCTAATTTATTCTGATCGGGTGTTTGCAGATATTAGCTCGTCGGACTTGTTCGAATGAAGAGCCCTGTCTTTTGGTGCACTGGCATCCCGAACTCATGTAAGTCCTTCATTTTCTCTTCTTTCCTCCTCCTAGTTCCCTTGAGGAGATGAGCAGAAACAATCATTGAGATCTCACCGACTCGAGATTGAAACTACAGGGACTACAAAGTATTCATAGGACCATATATCTAGATGAGATTTCCTTTGTCTCTTCCTTTGTCCTATGAACACTTTGTGGCGCATCACCCTGAAGTAAATGTGGGAAGAACTCGCAAAATTAAAATTTTGAAGAAATATTTAGTTTTCCGGAAAATACTCTTTTTGAATTTTACGGGCAGAGAGGTTACTTACATAAACTATACCTTTTCTTCGAGAGACTGTTAACGTTTCAATGACCAACTCTGGCACAATTTGTGCCGCATAAATCTCTTTTTTGTTGGAACATCTCTGATAATATCTCTGAAACTTGAATTTGGCAATTTTAATTGTGTGCAGCTTCCCGGACGAGTGGATTCCACAAAGCAAATTTCGAAGGACGAGGGCAGTTCCTCTAAGACAAATCCCTTCGGACAAGATCAAACTGTTGTACCCGCACATGTTCCCACCGGAGCGGACGGGGAAGGCTCAGCGAAAGTGGAAACCCTCCTCGTCGTCTTCTTCTTCGGCGTCCTCGTCTGCGGCGTCGTCGCCTCTGACGGTGTCTCTGTGTTCGGGAGACTCGTCTTCGTCGTCATCCGCCTCCTCCACCTCGTCCCTCCTTTCTTCCGCCTCGTCTACTTCCTTCTCATCACGGCGGAATGCCGCCGAAGTAGCGGCGGAGCAGGAGCTGGACGACGAAGACTTGAGTGAGTGCAGCGGCGGCTCTTCCTGTCCCTGTCCCAATTCTCCCCGCCAAGCGCCAAAGGATTCCGACTGGGCCATTTTATTCTTGGAGGGGGAGTTGCAGTCGTGACAGCGAAGCGCCTCCAGACATCTCTACTTCCGTAACGTACCCGACAGTCGACGGGATTTGTCGGATGTATTATAGGTAGGGCAATGTTTTTAGTGGGTGGTTGGGCGCCGCTCTTGATTGGGGAGAGTAGGGGTTGGGGGAATGTTGTTGTTCTTTAGGATGGATGCTCGGCACCATCACGTCCTCAGGGACTTTTATTTAGTATCATTTGGCTGATCGCATTTAAATATTTTTAGACGTCAACTGAAATTATTTTATTGCCTACTTGTTTAGCTCCTTTTAGCCGGCGGAGATGAACGCATTCCTTATTTTACTACTCAAGGTTTATCTTCTTTTTTACGCGATTTATTTGTTTTTAATTTTCGTATCGGTGGTAGCCTAATTTACCAAGAATGTAATTAATGTAATGTAATTTACCACAAACACATCAATTCTTTAGGAGAACTTTTTATGAGGATATCCGTTTTATGATTTCAGAAATGATTTCCCACCTGAGCTCCTTTTCTGTCCATTATTTTATTGATTTAGGTAATTGAAGGTCGTAGGTAGATTAAGTAGGTAGTTGTTAAATAGTAATAATATTCAATATGGGGCATTCGTACAAAACGCTACGTCTCCCGCTACTCAAAGATGTTCACTAGTTTAAGTACCTAATGTACATTTACTCGATGTTTGTTTAACTGTTTTTTCGATAAGGAATCGTCGCCCAAGACCTTAAAGCAGTCAACTAACCTGGGGACATACCATTAGGCCTGAATTATCACTAATTCAAACACAATGAACTGAGGTAACGAGAGTTTCAGTTAGAGCAAATGCAAATACTGAGTAAAATTAAAGTGCTTACCAACATAAGGAAATAATATGCCTATAGGTAGGGAACCCAATTAATATAAATGTCTCAATTATTAGCACAAACTGGAAGTCACATGCAAAAATCCTTTAATTACTACAAAATAGGATTCATTAAGAGTTTCAGAGAGGGAAGTTGCCATTTAGAGTTCCAATAACAGTTCACGAAGAATGTCTTGTTATTATAAGTAAAAACTATAAAACGTGTCTAATTATTTATTATTATTAT
>JABASH010004838.1:0-13201 GCA_019776445.1 Tomocerus maximus | reverse complement strand
CAATGTTTGGTACCAACTTTTACCGCAATACTGGGAGGAAGTTTTAACTGAGAAGTTTTCATTGAATTTTAAAAACCTAAAAGAAATTGAAGATTTTATTGATCGTGGGAAGAAAATGGCCAAAGTACAACAATCAATAGACTTAGCAATACGGGAACATTTAGAAGATTTGAGTAGACGTTGGACTAGTAAAACCAATATGGCGTTTATGGGTAAATCTACCCAAAATTGGGAAATTGAAAAACAAAACTTTTTTGACTATGCAAAAGATGTATTCACTGATGTTCCTAACCTTTGTAATCTGGGAGAAAAACCTTGCGATTTCTGTTTAAAGGCATCACGCATGTCCAAAGATTTTCTTGAAGAAGTCAAAGGTCGAAATTTGGAAGTGGAAACGCAAAATACAATTAAAAAGTACACCATAAATGTCGTGGATACCGCCATTAAACAGTTAAAGCAATCAGCTGCGGCATTGGAAGTAAAGTTTGAAATGCTTTCTGGTTTTGAGGTTATTATTAATAAAAAGCTAAAGGAGAAACTTGCTGAAAATGTCGAATACGGTACTTTGGAGAGGCAGACTATTATTGATGAAATATGGGGTACCCTACATGATCATGTTTCAGAAAAGGGAACGCTGCCCCATGTCATTAAAAGAATTAAGAGGGAAGTTTACTCGACATACCACGATAACATGCACATGGAAATCGTATTCGTGAATTTGGATTACGCAGAAATTGATCATTTGGAAGGAATAGTTATGCAAAGAGATAAAGAAGTTTTTACTGGAAGATATGACACGAGACTTACTCCTCAGCAGTCAAAAGAAATAAGAACCTTTTTAGAAGGTTTACCTGGAGCAATTATGAAGGAAAAGTCAGCACAAAAATTTGAAAATTGGATGGTTAAAGAGTTATTTCAAGAAATTGAGATTTATATTGAAAATTTTCAAAAAATTCACGATGTCAGTTTTAAGCCAGATTTAATGCTGAAAATTCATCAAAATGGTTTAAGATTATTTTGCGAAGTAATGGAAGAAAAGGAAAATGCGTGGAAACTGTTGAGTGATCCGTTGACCATTTTGTTACTCAAGGAGGAGGACTACAAAAAGGTATTTTATACATGCGACTTGAAAATAAATTTCAAGTTCTAGCTTTATAGGTGTAGTATATATTTTAATTTTTAAAAATCGTAAAGTTTAATTTTCTGGTGTATAATTTTGGACAAGAAATACTCAATTTAGTAGACCATCAAAGAAATTGTTTCGCAGTGGGGAATTATTTATTGAAGCAGTCAATTTGTTACCTTTTTAGTTCGCCCGAGGAAGCTAGCTTATAGAATCACACAATCCGTCCGTGCGTATATAGGTATAGATTCCGTTTATTTCAGCTTATTTCAGGAAACAATTTAAAAGCAGTTACAAGAACATATTATTTTCGTTACATAGTCACTCTAACTCTTCGTCCGCCAACACTCTAACTTTTGAAAGCATGTGCGGATTTTGACCAAACGTGATTATAAACATTTCTTATGAACCTGTAACGATCCCTAGTGATTTTGAGGCAAATCGGTCGACAGGTTCTGAGATTCCGCGCCTTCACTTTGTCTATATTTTCATATTCAAAGTGATAATTTGACATAAAATAGTTCAAATTGTGCTTCTAATATTTTGTTAGCCTGATAGTACGAAATACTACATACCGCTACCAAAAATGTCATAATATAGTAAATACAATTCTGTAACATTTGATAGTTTGATGCATTGACTTTCTGTATATATAGTTAAGGGCACGGGTCAGTGTTTACACTCTTTTAAAACCTAACCTAATAAAAAAAACATGTAACTTGTTAACCAAACCTTAACTGTTGCAGTGTATGCATTTTGTAAAACCCGCTCCACGCGCCTTCAGAAGGTAGTTCCAATCAATAGGCAAGAAATACCTGATATTGTGGTATTGGTAGGGTAGGATAAGTCAAGAGATTTGAGACAGAATAATCGACAACGTCAAAATTTCTATTGCCTATCTCTGCATGATTAAATGGAATTTTATTTATAATTTCAGCAAATTGATATTCGACTTCGTTACGGATTTGAAATTGACGGTGAAGGACGGATTATGGGTAATACGCTTATCAAAGCAATACGAGCACGGGCACAATGTGCGGGCGATCGAAAGAAAGTTGATACTGTTATAACGCAACCCTGGATTCTGAACAGTGAAAATGTGCGTCTAACTTACCTGTCATTTCTTGCAAGACAGGTTGAGGACAAGAACAAGAAATCAGCTTTGGAATTTTTTGCTAATCCAAAGAAATCTATTGATGACTGGTTTGTTAATGAAGTGAATTCATTTAAATCATTATCTGCAGAGATGGAATTCACAGCGGTTGCAGAAAAGGAATATAAAAATGTGCTTCTTATGGTTTCCTTGCAAGCAAATTGCGAAGAGATAAAGCAGGCAATATTGTCTTACTCCCAACCCTTTGGAGTTGATTACAATTGCGTGATAGACTTTGACGAAATTTCAGATACTGAGCAACTCAGATCAAGTATTTTGAAGGAAATCGAAACAGAAAAGCATTCTCTAGTTCAAAACATTATTTTACAAAATGTATCCGAAGATGACACAGTAATGAAACGGTTGGGGTGTACTCAGAGTTGTTTTTGGTGTGGCGCCCTTTGCTGGGGAGAAAGAGATCACGAAGATGGCACCGTTGACACAAGAAAACACCACGCAGCACATCAACCAGAAGGTCTAGCGGGAATACATGACAAGGATAATAAAGTTCTCGAGTTGGTGTCTTGCGACGCAGCCAAAGATAATCGCTTGTGTTTTTGGAGGGAGAACAGGAAAGGTACACGATGGAAAGATGTGCGAATACATCCTGATTTTGAAAACTGGAACTTTGGAAAACATTCTAAATCCCAATTCACGCAATTAATGCAATGGTTTTTCTTAAAGCTACATATTGACATTGCTGATTCTAGGGAACTTAAACCGGCTAGCCATGCTAAATTGGAGTCAAAGGGCTTCACTAAACTTCAACTGCAGCCCCTTTTAGCTGATATAAAATCCAGGATTTAATATACAATGCAATTGATTTTTTCATCTGTAATAATTCATCTGTAGAATCAGAGTTCAGCTAGCCGGTGGGTAGTGGCTAGGTGGCTAGTGGGCAAAAGTCAAAATGGCGCTAAAAAATACACTAAAGGATGCAAAATATTGCACAATTTTTTTAATTTTCGGTAGTTTTACATTTTGCCCACTACCCACTTTGCCCCTTTTGCCCGGGCGGGTGGCTAAATGTTAAAATAGCCGGCTAAAACCAAACTCTGTGTAGAATGCCACCCCAATTTGTGAATCTTCGTCGACAAATAATCTTCTTTCGGGTAATAGATACGACAAACGGATGAGGAAGCTGAAGCTGTATTCCTCCACTCCCACCGGGGAGCGTTCAAATTGATTGGCTTCTCTACGGCTGAAAGCCAATCAGTTTGAACGCTTTGGATCTACACTGCTTCTACTGCAGATAGACAGACTAAAACCTGCGCTTCCCTTTTGCATGAGAGATAAATCATTATTGTAAAAAGTAGATCCTGGCGAATCTTGGTTCCTGTTACCCCCTTGGCTTTCATCGAATCGTAACACAAATTAGAGATTTGATCTTTGAATAAGGACCATTTGAAGTGTTCCTGACCAGAAAACAATTATATGAACCAATACAGAATTGTTGATTTTTGTTGATTTTTATTGCGACAATATAAATATTACATCACAATTTTATGTGCGTCACAAAAGAGTTTTATCCCATTTTATACACACTTCAAAGAAACATGAACCAATTTATATTCGTTAGAAGAGGAGGTAAGACAATATATTATCTCAGAAATTATCTGTCAATAGGAATACAGAAAAATAACTTGATGGAAATCAATGCAAATTATTGAGTCATTGTTGTGGATGAAAAATTCCAACAAAAAATTAGAATGCTTATAATCAATTTTCGTAAGACGAACGCGACATTCCTATAATTTAGTCATTATTTTTGCCTATTAAGGCTTCTTGTTCTTCTTAGGAGGGGAGGGAGAAATATTCATTAGCTTGCAAATAATTTCCAGCATGATTTCGTCAGTACCAGCAAAGATGGAAAGAATTCTTGAATCTCGGTAATTACGAGAAATCAAACATTCTTTCGTATAACCCATACCACCTATGAAAAAATTAGCGTTATTATAAGCACAAAGTACAGATTAAAATTATTATTTGTTATTATTTTGTATATTACCCCAATATTGCAAGCAGGTATCACTTAATTCACGAGCCAGTCTTCCAGCTTTTAAATATAAGATAAATAATGTTAAATTAAATGATCATAAAGATCAAAATAAATATTATAAATATAGTGCTGTTACCCTTTAGTTTGCACATGGATGCAAGTCGGGTTACATCTTCTCCTTCAGACATCATATCTGTAATAGAAAAATGATGAATCGTACAGAGGACTGAGGATTAGACAAACCAGATTTATAGTAGAGAAATGCTTACTTACCAACAGCCTTGTATGTGAGAGCTCTCAAAGATTCAACTTCCTGTAGAAAAAATGACAAAATCAAAAATTAAGATCGGGCTATTATGTCTTTGGAAAAATTCCTGGACATTTAATAATTCTGTTCGCAGTCTTTACCGTTGCCAGTTCTCCTAAACGGAAATGAACCACTTGGTTATCCAGAACAGATTTTCCGAAAGCTTGTCTCTGTCGGGTGTATTCGATAGTAGCTGCGATAACTTTATCGAAGCTTTTCAATACAGCCAGTACTCCGCCTAATCTCTCTCCCTGGAACTGAAAGTTCAAAAGAAAATGAAAGTCAAATGAAATTGCTCTTTTTGAGTTTAAAAACAAAATTCAAGCTATAAAGAATGAAAGGGTTTGTGTAAATTTCTCTGAAAGTGAGTATATAATGTTATATGTACTCCTAGGAGCGTAACATATTCTGCAAAATTCTTTTAGTAGAAAATGAAGCTTAATTCTTTTCCGGTGCTTAACTTTTAATTTAATGTTTTAGTGTTTTACATTGTCTTAGATTAGATTAAGTTTAGTATAACTTTGGTAGTCAATTTTCCAAAGATCAATATGAATTTACCTGGAGCATGGTGTACAAAAATCCTGCTCCTTCATCTCCAATAATATAGGAGGCAGGGATTCTAACATCTTCAAAGAAAACTTGGGCTGTGTCTGAGGAGTGAAGACCGATCTTGTGAATTTTCGTTCTGGAAACTCCTGTAAGGAATAAGTATACATTGAAAAGAAATGAGAAAAATCCCGATTCTGATAAGCATACTAAAAGCACGTGCCACTTTTTGTGAGTAATAATATAAAGTGATGTGGCTTTTATCGTTTCGTCTGACATTTTAAAGAACCCAAAATATGTATATGCATATGATAATAATAAAGTATGTCAAGTGACCGTTATATACCTTTTAGATTTAATGGGACGCAAATCTGTGATTTATTTTTATGAGGGCTTCCTTGGGACGTTTGGGCAAAGAGACACATCCAATCAGCTTGCATACCATTAGTAATCCACATCTAATTGTTACAATTAGTATGAGTTATTCACAAATGTTGTTCTCCTTTCAAAATTGCATTCTACTGTTTTATATACTTACAGTTGGTTAAGCATCTGAATATAGTAGTAATTTATAACAATAATAGGTCCGCTTAACTAGACCATACCTTGCTTCCATTAATAATTAGGTCATCTCCGTCCCTCCTAGCATTCGTTTTAATATTTGCAACATCCGATCCCGCATGCGGTTCCGAAACACCAAGACAAGCTAAAGGTAACAAGTAAGAATGTTCATGTCGACCTTTTACATAATTCCGTGGTTGTTGGTACAGACATGAATAATTATAGCATTTTATTACCTACAAACTCTCCCGTAATTGACGGTTTTAGAAATTGCTTTTTCAGTTCGTCGCTTCCAAATCTAAAGTGGAAATCAAAAAGCACATTAATGTCTTTCGCTCCATACAAACTTAGTTATATCATTATCACGCTGATGTTTTCTTACCTTGCGAGCGCTGGTAAAGTGATTTCCGTATGTGCAACTAAATTGAAAAGAAAATTATGCAATATATTTAGCTATTTGTCAGTTTCCACGCATAAAGTACTGAATTTTTATAAATATAATTACCTATGCCTGTTGGGACTCCACCGCAGTTGACGGAGCCAATTTCCTACAAACGAAATATTATTATAAGCGGAGAAATATTATTCGCGTTTCTTGGAATGGTTTTAAATTTCATTTAAAATTAATTGCTACGTCATACATCGGCCCAAATTCAATTCCTGCATAGGCACATGAATATTTATGCGTTCAGATCAAATATTGTCTACAAAAACTACAAATACTACCTCAAGATATGCGGCAACATATTTGTAAGGAAGTCCTAAGCCTCCGTATTCTGGATCTTTGTCTATCCCGAGAAGTCCTGCATCTCCCAGCTTCTTCAAGATTTGATGCGAAGGAAATTGTTCTTTCTCTTCCCATTCTTCAACAAATGGATTGATGTCTGTCTCGATTATCTATATACAGCAGTCATTTATAACCAACTTACGTAAGTCATGCATAGTCTCCTTTACCATTTATTCGCATTAAGATCAATATTGTATGCTTAATTCGATATATTGTGATTGATTTTCAGAATAAACTTCTCTATTGTGAATTTATTGTAAGGAAAACTTGGATCACCTTCGCAAGGGTTCGTTGAATTTCTTTTTGTTCCTCGTTGTAATAAGAGTCTGGTAACGGAGAAACATAATTGGACAGGACTCTCTGATGATGAAAATGTTCTTGAAGAATTTGTAGAAACTTTGACTGCTTTGCTCAGTTGCTTAAAAAAAGCGAAACCAACTTTAACCGGAGCCATTACTGCAGTTGCTATAATATACAAAAATGCCAATAGAAAATAGATATTTTATTTTGTCAAGAACAGGGATGGGTTATAATCTTCCAAATAACGATTAAACGTACTGGGTTGTTATTTGGCTGCTTAGCAATAAAACCGAGTACACGGACTTGTAATTAAGTTTGACTTGCAATAATCTTTCCACTTTCTACTATCTTATCTTTCTATATAACTCGAGCAATATTATGCTACAAAAGTTTTGTAGGAGTAAATGTGATGAATTGAAGTTCTCCTGTGAATATTGTGGTTGTTAATTGATAACAGCTTTTGGTAATATTTATGATTAAAGTTCGACGATGTACTTGTGCACAGATTGACAGTTAGTTACCTAATGCCATGTAATTAGAGTTTCATTTGTTATATGTACGTAGATTTGTATTAATAGAGGTACGTTAATTTTGTGGTGTATACAGCTCAGAGGAGACATATGGAATGTATACGAAACATCAGAATACATGTGTATTGTATGCGTAAGTGGATGTGGGAAAGTTTAGTAAAACGTGTTATCTGTTTACAAGACGGGTTCAGGTATATGTATAACTATATGCCTTTCTTATACTATCCGTGAGGGGGTATGTATATTCGTATATTTAGAACTTACGCTTTGGTAAAGTAAGTGTGTAAGTGTACCTTCTACTTCTAATATTTTGTTTGTTACGTCGCGTCGTTACGAATAGCGTATGGAGGTGTGTTCGTGAATGAGAATGTAGGAGAATGAAAGGGGTGCAAAGTACAAAGTCCACATCATCAGCTCAAACTCCAACTCAATGGCTTGTACTTTGGACTTTGTACCCAATCTACCTTTTGGGCATTCTGTTTATATATCTCAATAGGACATTCACACGTAGCAATATTACTTTTATGGCAAGAATTCCATTTATATAAGTCACATACAAAAATACAAAATAAGATACGCGGTTGGTCCGAAGTACATTGCTTAAACAGGATCTAGCAATTTTGTATTTAATTGTAGTTAATATATCCTTCTGTTGATAAACAGAGCAGTTTTGCTCGTCTTGCAAATGCCGTCTGGCCAAAGTCTGATTGACGAAAATGTTGAGGACTTAGTTAGTGATGCAATATTATGATCATCTTTCGTAGTATACTGACATTGCGAAGTGGTTATGGTCGTAAATGAAGATTTGTTTTGTTTTCATTTGTAGCTAAATGGGTGTGTTAATGTTTGGGTAGCAAAATGAGATTATGGCACATATTTTAATCACAACCACATATTATAAAGATTTTTGTAGTAGACAAGTCAACCCTAAAATGCGACTTTATTTGATAATAGAAACGAGATGAAACCAAGAAATCAAAAATATGTTGATCTATCAAATAAAGCTTTTATCACCATTTGTAAATGATCAAAAATAAATTAAAGCATCATTTTTTTCCACGCGGAGAGATATTCATAAGTTTGGCTATAATTTCCAACATCACTTCATCGGCTCCTCCAGCAATTGATAGAGCACGAGAATCCCGGTAGAATTGCGATGCCGGATTTTCCGATGTATAACCCATCCCACCTGGCAGCAGAATCAGAGTGATATTCAAGGTTTTATGAAACATAAAATAATGTGAAATGCAAGCACGCATAAAATGCCATTTTACCCCAAAATTGTAAGCAGGTGTCAGCAACGTCTCGGGCTAACCGGCCTGCTTTTAGTTTACCCATGGAGGCTAATCTTGTCACATCGTCCCCAGACACAATCATATCTATAAAACAAAAAAATCTTACAAAGTAGCTGCCACTTTTAGTCATTACTAATAATCTACCAAGATCATCAAATATACCTATCAACACGTATTTTATTCTAAACTAGTGCGAAAACAAGCAGCTAAATATCAAAATAAATATGTAAAAAGGTTCAAAATAGAAACCTGTAGCTTTGTATGTAAGGGCTCTTAATGCTTCTACTTCTGTGGCCAACTCAGCCAACCGAAAATGAACATATTGATTATCCAGAACAGATTTTCCAAATGCCTGTCTTTGTCTGGTGTATTCAATAGTTTGGCTAATTACTGAGTCCATACCCTTCAGAATACCCAAACATCCAGCGACTCTTTCTTCTTGAAACTAAATAGTGTTAAAACAACATTTATAGGTCTAACATTTCTCAAATCATGTTTTTCAAATGCGATGTCAGAAAATAATTTTTGAAATAAATACTTGTGCATACAATTATATGTCTCGATATTTCATTTGGGAACTAACCTGTAGCATTTGATAAAAGAATCCTGCATTGAGTTCTCCAATCACGTTCTATAATGCATAATTGGAAAGAATGAATTTTTCATTGATTGCGAAGATTTGGTTTTGTTAGTATATATTGCACATTTTAATTACTAATGTTGCTGCATACCTTAACAGGTACACGAACATCTTCAAAAAATATCTGAGCCATATCTGAGGATAAATTGCCCATTTTGTGAATTTTTGTGCGAGTCACTCCTTTGGAATTCATAGGGACGCAAATCAATGACTTATTTTTGTATGGATTCCCCGTTGATGTATTTGCTAGTAAGCAACACCAGTCTGCCTTCATTCCTATAATCAGGGGCAATTACCACAGAGATTTACTCATGACGATCTCATTATTTTAGTATTTACTTACTTAACGATCATTGGGGAACAAATTCATACCATTTGTTGTCCAAATCTTGGAACCGTTAATGATAAAGTCATCTTGCTTTTGTACCGCTGTCGTCTACAAAATATGTATAATCAGTATTTGATAAAAACACAATATCCAAAAAAAAGTGTATAAAACTATAGTAAGGCAATACTTTTGCTGCAGCTACATCGCTACCGGCAGAAGCTTCAGATATCCCAACACAAGCCTGGCAACACATAATATCATCAATTTATTCACAATAAAGAATTTTCAGAGATATTAATTCTTATTGCTAGTAAATCTAAAGAAGAGGTGGTATATGAAGACTCTCCCTCAATTAAGAATTAAGAATGTGTTTTTACGACATAATCTCCTGCAATGGATGGCACAAGGAATTCTTTTTTCAGTTCATCACTTCCAAACCTTCAATTTCAAGAGTAGGTATTAATCTGAATTGTGTGACCGTCGGTGATAGTAGAAACCTGCTGTAATAAGTACAATTACCTTGCAAGAGCCTGTTGGGTCATCGCAAGATGGACACTTATTCCCATTGGGGGCCCACCCACTTTTATTGTGCCCAACTCCTCTAAGATAGCAGCCAAATATTTAAAATCGAGACCCAAACCCCCATATTCTGTGGGTTTGTCAATTCCCAGTAATCCTGCGAACCATTCAAGTTAAGAAATTAGAATGGCTTATTTCGTGAGTATTTTTAAATCAAGTCATAAAGAAATGCTTTCAGTGCCATACCAGCATCACCAAGTTTTTTAAAGATTTGTTTCGACGGAAATTCTTCTTGAGCTTCCCATTCGTTTACAAATGGGTTAATGTCCGTCTCAATAATCTATTGTGTTACATAGTTACATAATACATTTGAAGATGAACATTCTTTCGGAAGAGGTATTGTAAATGTATAATGTAATGTAATGGTTTCATTCATATAATTTTGTATATCTATATCGAGTAATATACCTTTGAAAGTGTTCTCTGCATTTCTAATTGTTCTTCATTGTAGTAGTTTTCAGGCATTGGAGATGAGTAAGAACTCATTGCACAAGAAACCGAAAAATTTCGAGATGAAAGAAATTGTTTTGGACATCTCGGTGATGCGCGAATAAGAAATGAACTGAACTTTGACAGAGCCATTTCAGAAGTTATGTCAAAATATTTGCCTATGATTACATACGGGTTTTAATAATTTGTTTCGTATTTCCCTTGCTTCTAGACAAATATTTATGCAAGGAGTATTAACCCTGGTTAGAGTACAATTTACAAGTCAAAATTCTTCAAAATACTTAGGGAAATGATCATGTGAGTTGAAATGATGACAAGTAAAACGATCACATGTAAACATTACAAACCTATAAAAGTTGTAGTGAAGATGTGCTCATTCGTTCACATGTAAATGAAATGGCAGCACCTTTTTGACAGACTTAATTGTACATCAGCTAAGTATCTATGTTATGATTTTGTGTTAAAATCTGTTTCACTTGTGGCTGAACTCATTTAAACTTTTGCTGAAATGCAGCGGTTGTTGACCGACATGAAGAGTGCAGTGTACAGTCTTTCCTTGATAATATTATATATGAGTATCTCCTATCCTTCTGCAACAGCAACAGTACCTTTCTACGATATCAAAATCATATCTCATGCTTCCTCAATAAGGAAAATATTGAAAACTCAATGCCAAATTGGTGCTTATGCAGGCAGTTATAATTTTATTACCATAAATTCATTATTTACAGCTACAAGTATGAAGATTATCAAAATACACAAAACTAGAACGGACTACAGAGTTGACTTTAAACCAATTTCAATATAACATATTATGATGATTTCAGAGAGAAATGAGTTATTTTGTAAATAGTCTCAATTTAGTAAATAGTGGTAGTAAAGTCTCAAGTCTCAATTTAAATGATATTTCGAATGAACAAAACTTGTGTACAAAGAAAGATGTTTTATAAACTCGATCATATTTGGGTTTATTGGGATTTTATGTTAAAAAATTACTAATTGCAAGGACGACGAATCTCTCTCTTGCTAATATCACCGCAGAATCACCACCCCAAAATTGAGTAAAATTGGGGTGGCTAATTAGGGTACGGGGATTAGCAAAACGATATTAATAGTAAACTACTATGAAAGTTGCATTGATTTTGATTGATTTTGATATTTGCAATGGGTATTTTTATTCGGAATTATTCTGTTCAGGTAGATTTAGTCCTTTGAATATTTTAATGACTGCTGCATCATCCTCTTTTCCATATCCCTGATCGCTTGCCTCGCAAAACATTTGGTGCGCTTTAGAAGCCAAAGGTAGTTGAATATCCAAATAATTTCCGGTTTCCAAAACAAGACCTAAGTCTTTAACGAAAATGTCCACGGCTGAACGAGGAGTATAATCTCCTTTGACAATGTGGGCTCCTCGATTCTCAAACATCCAAGAATTTCCTGCAGCATGAGTAACAATATCATACATAAGTGACAAGGAAATCCCAGCTTTGGCTGCCATGGCCAAACTCTCAGCAGCAGCTGCGATGTGAACTCCAGCAAGTAATTGATGGATTATTTTCACGGTTGAAGCCAATCCGACGTCTTCACCGACAAAGTATGTTCTTTCAGCAAAACAGTCGAATATATGTTGACAATTTTTAATTTTTTCATCCTCCCCAGAAATCATTAAGGTTAATTTTCCTTCTTTTGCCTTCAATGACCCTCCTGACATCGGTGCATTCACCAGTGTTAGATTGTACTCTGCTTTCAATTTATTGGCAAAATATTTCGCACTTTCGGCTGATATTGTGCTGTGATTCACAATCACGCAAGAAGGTTTCAATTGACTTGCTAAATTTTCGTCTGAGAGAAAAGAAGGAATTTTGTCAAATAGAATTTGCTCCACTTGTCTTGAATTTACTACAACTATCAGTAGCACATCTAATTCCTTCAGACAAGACAAAAAGTCTTTTCCACATTTCAGGGCTCCCGAAGACAAAAGTTTTTCGCACAAGTTTGTGTCTATATCAAATCCGAATACGGGAAAGTTATTACGAATAAGGGAGATACCTATTCCCATTCCCATTGAGCCTAAGCCTATTATTCCTACACTTGCTTTGTTCATTATATTCTGGCTTGTTGCTGCTGGACTTCGAACTGGAATGAGAGCGATAGATTAAAAAGACAGAAGTACATACAGCAGTTTAATCTGCGTATACCTATTGTGTATCTGTATATACACATTTATGATTAAAAGAATTAAGCAAGAAAGAAGATGACCCAGACCCAGATATATCAGATTTCTTATGTCATTAGCAGTTTGATAGCATTTGCAATTATTTTGCACATGCTCTTCGTCAATATGATCGATAAGATAAGTTATATTTAAAAAATTTTGGTAAGAAATATTAAGTATGTACCATGCAAATGTATTTGTTTTAAAACCATAGTTTGTTTATATGTGTATTGTGCTAGTTAGCATTAGCATTTAAATTAATTTATGTTGCATAAGACAGTGACAGTCTTTTCATCTTCATCTTTTATTATTAGTTTGTAACCGAATTAATTGCAAATATAATCCAAGGACGCATAAAAAGGAATATTATTTGACTGGTTAATTTAAA
>JABASH010004837.1:0-13204 GCA_019776445.1 Tomocerus maximus | reverse complement strand
AGGAGCTAGACTGAAAAGAAATTTCTAAAATTATTGCTATCAGGGTAATAGCGGATATGTTGTAAAGTAGGTGCAAGCTTCCCTTTTCTCATGGCGACTAGTACGGCATCTCGTAGAAGTCGAGCTTTGGCGAACTCGTGACGGAGTACGTAGATTATTAATTTCAGCATGGATTTGGATATGCGTTGAGTTAAAAGATTGGACAAAAATTAGGGAAAGTGCATGACTTGCATGCATGTGGGACAGACCTAAGTTCATTCATACTCCCTCAATAAAGACAGCCAGTGCTATCATCTGTTCTTCATAGATAAGAACAAACTACAACAATTAAATGCGACCGTACATTTTTAATTGCTTTTCTTGTGAGTAGCGTTATAAGACATGCCTAGCTCGCTATTGCCTATCCAAAGAGAATACACTCAAATGAAAATAGGAAAACCTTTGCTATTACAAGTTATACGTTTGACGTACAAATATAAGTCCAAGTCTATTAACAACATTGTTAAACGTCTTAAATTGCCTCTAAAGCATTTAAATCAGTCATTTGAGAGCTTACACGAGTCAGTAACTAAATTATCAACATGCAACTATATTTACTCTTACATGCAGAAGATAATTTAAGAATTGAATAGATAATTAGAGTTCACATTGCTACAATATAAAATTCATTGATACCATAGTGTATCCTTTATGTGTGTTATAACTGCAGTATGTAAATCACTAAGAGTATCGTATTAGTTGCACATCAGTTCAATTACCACTTATTTCTCAAGTAGTAAACCCTGAGTAGGTATATCTTGGATAAGTACTACTGATAGGTACAGGATACACTCGCCATTTATTAGAAAAACGTAATGCGTGCATCTATTTGCCAAAATCATTTACGCTTTCATATAAGTAGTATACAATATTCAAAGAAAGAAGTTACAATCATGAATATATATAGTACGTTACTAGTATATCTGTTACAAGTACCAAAACAAAATTAAACGCATACACAACTTAAACAAAGAGTAGTCTATAGTGGTTGAGCAAAGAAAAGAATCCTCAGACCTATTATATGATGCTATGCTCATAGCTCCGTTTAATAGCTGTCTTTTCTCTATCTTCTAAATAAGTAGGTTCATCGGCTATAAATAGCTGACTCGTCAAACGAGGCATTCATACCAATGAAGCTCCTTCATCCTCATCATGCTCATCATCTTCACCGCAGTTTCTCATTTCCAATTCACCTTATCCTTTTCGACTTGTTTCTCTTGTGCTTTGCTTGAGGATGTTCATTGTTTTCCTTCGTCTTTACAGATAGGCTCTCACTACAACACAACCAAACGTACTTGCAACAATCTTCTTGCTGCATTGCTAACTTAAGCACCCACTGCATACTGTGTCGGTAAACGATCCAGGCATCACATATCATTCATCTCTCAATACACAGTCTACGTGTTCTTTCTTCACTCATCCCGATTAATATTGTTAACCGCAAGCATAAAGGAAATTAAAGCTTCTTTGTATTTATATGTAGAAAACGGACTTGTCTTGCATATACTCTGTCATGCCACTTTGCTTTCATGGCTCAAATCAACCGTTTATATATCATTCAAATCAACAGTTTTTATTTTACAATATTAAAATTGTAGTCCTTTCTAAATGTCATAAATTTTGAGCGTTTTTCCAGATAAAATATTTTTGACATATCCTGAGAATATATGATGAATTGTACGATAAGAATGTAAGCTTATTACGACTTAATGAGACAGTACTAGAGACAGCACTGATTGTGTTGTCAAGATGGGTTTCATAACTTCGAAGATGATAATTTCATATCAGAGTCCTAATATTCAATGTCAATGCGTTTCACGCTTCCCTGATTAACTTGCAATCGCTAATTACCTATTTACTAAGCAATGCACTTCCGTTTTCGTGGGATTCCAATGATTCCATACACTTGTATATGTTGAAGGAGTCTACATCCTATTGAAACAGGGTTACCATTTCATCACATGAAGCATATGTATGACCGTTATGTCTGAGTTTTTCTGCAGGTTTGGAAATGTAGAGTTCAATTTTTTTATTAAGACATGTTCTTCAAAGATTGTCCAGGTCAGGCAGAATGGTGACCTATGCCAAGTATATAGTAGGCATTAGAGATTGTTGAGAATGTGAAATAATAATCATGCCGGTAGACACTAGATAAATACATTGAAGAAAGAACCACGGAACTCATCTTTTCAGAAATTGAAGACTGGAGAGGTAATATATTGGCGGAAGCTTGTATCGACGCGGAAACCAAAGTTTTAGGTCATAATGAACTTATTCTTTGAAAGCCGGAAAAGCCTTATGAAACGAAAGAGACTTGGCGAAGAGTGAAGTAAGGAAATGCCTGGTAATGTGCACTATCTCTTTACCTTGAATCCATTAGGAGTCTCAAATGCAATTACCTGACCTTTATTATGACCTGAAAAAGACTGGCAAATTTTCTCAGCCTTTTTCCAACTCCTACTAAGTCTGTTTGTATATCATGCAAATTCTATGCTATGTTAAATCTAAATTTCATCTGAGCTCCGACTTATTACATTTATGCACGTTCCTAAAAGGTCTGGAGAAAAAGCTTCTCCTGTTTTACATAGCGTCTTCCTTCCTTTTCTTCATCTTGTTATTTCATGTAATGTGAAAGCGGCAGAGCTTGTAGATGAAAAATTTCAATCTTTACATCACAAAAACATAAGCGAATTTTCCGCATGATCATCAGACTAGGATACTAGATGATCATAATAAGATACCTATGTGCTCTCTCTTGGGCAGAATTCAATAAGTGAAACTCAATATTCATCATAAATAACGGAAATTACTCTTCCTAGTAAATGGAAACACGCTAGTCGAAGGCAATTTAAAACTAATTCTGCTGCGATCTTGCTAACTAAGAGGGAAAGTGGCTTAGCTAAAACAGAATTAGTCTCTACGTTATGGTAACTACACAGTGAGGTCACAAGGTCCACGTGCACTGCATGTGCACTACAGACACATGTAGCAATATTGGGGAAATATTCAGTCAGCACATTGTCTAAAATCGCATTATAAGAAATAATTCTATTAGATAAATCGAAAATTTGTAGAAAAAAGAAACTATTTGTTAATCCTTTGCGCGAAAAGCAGAATTAATTTTTCACACTGCCTGATCATTGACACCCTGTCCGCTAAAATGGGTGAAATATCAGAGAAAAGATTTCATCTGGATTCGATCAAAAGATTTTTAATCAGTCCGTTTTGTCCAAATGATTTTATAACGATATAAATTGGTGTGCTAAATAATGACGGATATCGATCACCAACGAGTTTTGCAAGGCCGAAAAATTCAAGGCTGTGACCTCCTCTTCTCCTCCACCTCCTCAATATTGATCGCCTCACTCTCTTGAAGTTCCTCGAACTCAGTCGTTGGTTGTTGGCACAATCCATAGCCCACTTGCACTGAATGTAGTGCAGTTGGGCTAGGGCACACTTTCTGCAGAATAGAGAAAAGTTGGGAAAGTTCCTATAAGCCAACTCAATCTTACAATACAATGCTCTACAATAGTACTCTAACACATAGCCCGCGCTATAAATGCATATTAACTATACACACTAGGAAATGTTTTAACTAGGTACCTTTCACTACCTACGTGTAACAGAGTACTGCTATAGTTAATATAACAACTGGAAATAGTACGTTAACTTAGGTTGGTGTTGGTTTTATTTTCAGAACCGTTATAGGCAGCTTTACATTACATTATCCCACACACAAGTACATAATTCTGAAAATACAACCTATATTGTACAACTATTATCATAGGATTTTAAAGAAAAAAAATTATTCACTGGTATATCGTAAACGTTATATGCAGTAGCAAAACAAATATAAGAAAATATAGGGAAATACCTTTTTAGTAAGGAATGAGGCTAGTTGCGGCACAAACAAAACGCGCCTAATAGGACAATACACAGTTATATATTCACCTTACAGTCTATTCGAAGAAATTTTGTTAATAATCTTACATTTTATAATTTACGTAATACCAGGCCAAATTAGTGTACGTTTCTATAAATAATTTTGATTACCTACATTCAACCTTATGGAGTTGGGAGAGCAGAGTCGTTGTGTCTTGGATTTTTGTAGGTTGATCCTGTTCCCAGCCTACGCTACATAAAATCAAGTGAAGCGTAAGGCTGCAATTCTGCCCAACTTACGTTATGTGTGCGCTTAGGTACAAACCTTTTCTTTTCACTCTTTTCCATTCTCTATGGAATCCATTCCGTACTATTCCCAGAATCTATAAATACGTACTGCTTTCTCCCTATCTTACTTATCTGACAACTCTCCAAATGGATTTATACTATATATAGTTCGACAAAACGTTGACATTTCATCAGTCTTTTCAGATTGCCTGTGATAGTTTTGCAGATAATTTGCATTCTACACAATTTTAATGTTCTCCTGATTTAAAAAGAAAGTTTCAAAGTGTCAATCCCATTTCTGTTTGTAAAAATGGGGAAAAGTCTGTCTAGAAAGCTATTTAGTGTCAGCAAAGTATCCATGCTTCCCTTAAGAATGGTAATTTATTTGGGACTTCAAGCATGCTTGTGTTTTAGTTCCCAGAAGACTCAAAGCGATTGCTATGTTCACAGATTGTTGCCTTTGAAAAGTTATTTGACAAAGTGTAACAGAATCTTGCACATCTTTTTCTAGGAAAACCTGTGTAAACACTATAAACAAACGGTACAATAATAAAGTTTATGGTGGCTCATGCTTTGATTTAGTCTACAGATAAATATCACTTAGAGTTTGCAAAAGCAGTTATGTATAACTTTAATAAATCCGGTTGGATTCTTGTTAATTTAATTAAGCCAAAGCCACTTACTGTGCTGAAAAGGTGCATATTACAGATGATACTCAATAGAATATACTAGAATACAAATGTTGACAATTTTGTGGGTATTAGGTTCGACCATGCTTAGTAATCGCCCTTAATTGATAGGTACCCAGATTCTTTTTCCCTATGAATAAGTACATTCAATATCAATATATGTAGCATTAGTCATTAGTTGCATATGAAGCACTTGTTTGATCGCATGACTTTGTCAGTCTTTATATGCTGTTACAAGGATTCGTAGATTGCTACCAATTCACTAAGTAAGTCTAGTACTATTGTATGATCAAGGGTTTATATTGTGTACAGACAATGCAGGATGAAGTGAAAGCAGAAAAAGAGAAAGCATACTTAGTCCTACTTTAGGTACATTAACAGGGTTGTATATGAGATATACCTATAAGAGTATTGAAAGTGTAATAAAATAGGGAGGAAGTAAGAACATGTATCAGTGTAATATGTAACATGAGAGAACTGTTGAGATAACAGAGAAGAAAGTGGCGAGGTCGGTGTATGTTATGAATTCTGCATACACAGGAGAAAGGAGTACATAGCAGGCCTATGTACTTAGGCACGATGCAGTATTTCCCTACCGAACCTCAAAATTCATGGTCAGAGATCAGGCAAAGGAACTATATAGACTTCGTAGAAAAGGAACGACAGTCTTCCTTCCAAGTCGGATTAAACCCAAGCAGATGCTTTCGGGCAGAATTTAATTCTATGACTACCATTTACGTCAATGCAATGTGCACACAGAACTACTGTTCAAGTCAGAAAGGTGTGCATCTGGCAGCCAGAAAACACATTACCATAAATTAAGGATAGTTGCAATTTATATCTTAGTTTATTGAAAATATTTTAACAAGTCCTCTGTAATTTCTTACATGTCATTGTCAAACACAATTTATATTAATTTACAATTTCGCGATAGTTAGCAATTTACAAAAAGTTAAGATGGTAGAAGAGGAAATATTCCACAAATTACGAAACCATGAATTCAAACTTCATTTCTCATTTATCCTCTTTGTCAGAGAAATAAAATGAAATTAACTCCCCCTAACCTACCTCAAATTTTCAGATGCACGATGCACACCTTTCCGACTTGAGCAATATGTATCTATAAAGCCACACAATTATGCTTTATATAAATAGTAGTTTGGTAGTCACTTTTATTTGCAAAGGTCCTTGTATACATACCGCAAAATCCTTGTTGAAGATAGGTACTTAACGCTTAAAATTATTATATATGCCAGTGTGCTATTCATTATTATGTAAAGAAAACTTTGCACTAACTTTTCTCGGAACTTTTTTGCAAAGGCTACAGTAAAATGTTTGCGGATGTGCATTTATTATTTATTCTTTCAACTCTGCTCTCCATTATTACTATCATGGTCAGTGGTCACCATCCACGGAATCGAATTTAGAAAGTGTACGTAGAGGGTGTTGCAAGTACATTATTTGATTGTCGTTTTTAATGGTTCAAAATTCATTATTTTCTAAAAATAGAAATAACGACACTGCCTAAAGGGCTTAGTAGATTGGTAGAACTTGTTAACATTTACGACCTGAAAACGAATACTTGTTAATTCTTCATGCGATTTCCACCCAAGCGCTTTTTCCATTAGAGTATAGGTACATTAATTTTGAAGTTAAAAAATAATTGGTTATCTTACTGATGCAGGGCAATGGGATTCCTCGGGAGACTGATGTAATTGAAAGTGTAATTATTTTTGACAGATTTCCAGATGAACCACTATTATGATGATAATCTGGAGTGGGAAAGGAACGCCCCAAGTGGCAGCAAAAGACTAATATTGAAAACAAACTCTGATGTGATATGGACATAACAGACGACGAGAGTAGCTTAATTCATTCTAAGTTTCGAAAAGCCAAACGAGGATTTAGCCAGGGTGCAGGCAGGTCAGTGACCGCTCCATCCGAACAATTGCAAATTCCTGGAGTATTGACACCACCAAGTTCAGAATTATTTGCGACGGCAGAGCCGCTGATGCCCACGAAACTTGACCTTCCTTTACAGCAAACTTCCGGCCGACTTGAATCCATTCTTCTGTCAGGCGCTAAATCTCCCATTTTTGGGACCAACATTTCTCTTGGTGCGTCCTCCACTTCCCCCACGCATTCGGGTACGGTGCCAACGGCAAACAGCATTCTGGCGGGCGCTACAGCAACTCAACCTTCCCAGCCCTCCTCCACCTTCCACAGTGAGGTGTTCCGATTTGACAGTACAGATAGAGAGAGGTATCTGTGTAGTGCCATCTCGGAAGAGGAAGAAGTTTTCAGTCCTGGTCCATCACCGTCCTCCGCTTCTACCCGTTCCTACGACTCCCCGCGAATTACAATTAGTCCCCTACGTTTACAAGATTCCCCTCCGAATTCCGCTGCCACTGCCATTCACGCATCCTTCATGGATAGCCAAAATAGGCTCATGGCGCGGGTTCACACTGGCTTGGCAATGTTGCCCATTTCAACCGTGGAACAATCCCGTTGCCTTTTCGGTGTACCATCTTCACCGGTGTCTCCACTAACACCAAATACTCCATTGTCACCATCACCATTGTTTTCTTCTGACCAAACGTTCCAACAGGGTTTTCTCGCTGAATTATATCGACGCAGGTAAATAAAAATTTTATTAATCCAAGACCGCTAAATTCAAAATGGTTTGATAACTAATTAATTTTCAACAGTTTTTCTAATCTCCCTAGATGTCATTCCGATTCGGATCTTCCACTCCTACCTGAGTCTCCAAGGTACGAGCCAACTGATTTGTCAATGAAGGCCGCGCAAACGAAGCCCCAAGGACGACCAAGGAAACCAATACCTCATCCGTTGACAATGCCTTCAAAGGGCGGGTCATTGGAATCGGATCAGTCGTCACCACAGGACTCACCGCTAGATTTGTCCATGAAAGGAAATCGCGAGCGCTTTGGAAGCAGCACAAGTTGTGAAAGTCTCAGTACACGCTTCTTATCTAGTCTAGCCATTCCACCGAACTCTCCCGGATTTTCTCCTGGTAAGACTTTCTTTCTGTGACTCTTAAAAATATTTTATTTTACCGTTGAGAGAAATCGAAAGAAAATATTTGGGATTTACAGTGAAAATATTAGACAGTTACTATATTTACAATCAATTCAGTCAGATTCAGAAATGATAATATTACTTAATATTTCAGGGGGCAAAATAGGTAGAGCAGACTTGGCTTCTCCGACAAGAAATTCAGTTGCTCTGCGATATAATCTCGAAGTCTCTCCTGTTGTAGAAGAAATGCCACCAGGATCGGATTTGACCTTTGTTTGTCCTGTTTGTGGGCAAATGTTCAGTTTACATGATCGGTTAGCAAAACACATGGCATCAAGGCACAAAAGCAAACCTCATGACCCTAACAAAAGTTATCCCTGTGATGTTTGCCATCGGTCGTTTGCAAGAAGTGACATGCTGACAAGGCATATGAGACTACACACTGGCTTAAAACCTTATACGTGTCGCGTTTGTGGACAAGTATTTTCTAGGTAAGATTACTTTTTATTTGAATCCTGGACAAGTATTGTAGCAAAACCTGTTTTCTGACTTTCCTACTGCATTAGTATCTACGGATGTCAGTTATAATAGAAAGGAGTAATATAATTTACCTCGCATTAATTGTAAATATTAATATTTTGCAGATCGGACCACCTCAGTACCCATCAAAGAACTCACACCGGTGAGAAGCCGTACAAATGTCCTCAATGCCCCTACTCAGCGTGCCGTCGTGATATGATAACTCGTCATCTGCGAACTCACTCAAGAAACAGTTCGTCATCTTCTGATCAACTGGGAAGTACATCTACACCAACATCTACTTCCGATTCCATTAGTGACGACCGGCCCATCAAACTGGAGCCATCACGACCTCCTTCGTCATCTTCCAGTTTTGCACCGGATTCTCCCGTTTCGCCAGCGCTTAATCTAAGCTCGTTATCAGTCAACTCTCCTCAACCGTCCTTTAAAGAATAACATCAGTATACATACTCGTTAGGAGGACAAACTCTCATGAGCATCAGAATCTTGAAGAAAGTTGAGACAGAGCGTCATCAAAAAGTGTTTAATCTACAAAGGTAGGTATAAATATACGTTGAATTTGAAGCACAAATACAAGGTACACGTTTTGTAGCTCCGGCAAGCGTTAATTCAATATGTTTATAGGTGTCAGAAATATCAGAGTACAATCTCCATAATCATTGCATAAAATCCGTTTCGTACTATCGTATATGTACTATGTACTGTTTACTATAATGAAAGGGTATGGATTAACATACTTAAAACAATGCTCAAATTTTGGTTCTTATCTCTCGTACTTATTTTTCAATTGTTTTGCCATGTTACTACCAAAACCGATTTGTTAGTACTACGAACACTTTTACTGACAAATTGCTGTGTGAGATCGATAATGAGAAATGCAATTTATTTCATTTATCTAAATCACAGAGTCTGTGTAGTAACATTTCCTAGCTTCATACTGGGCACGCGAAAGGCAAAATGATCGAATGGTGAACCTGTACTTTGAAGATGTACTTAAAATGCATTATTGTACTGTGCGTGTATAAATACAAAAGTACACAGAGTACAGATCGCTGAAGGTACATTGTAAATGGACACTTTAATAATAGATACTAAAGAAAACACATTGTAGATATAGATTTAGCTAATTAATTAGTTTTAGGGGGCAGGTTCTCCGTTGATCAAATGAAGTCTAATGAGCTCTATACTTCCTACCCGTACAAATGTTCGTCGGGTGTGACGTTGACGTTAACATTTTTGGGGATCTATAAAACGTGTTTTAATACTATACTACTAAATTAATAGGTTGTACCTATACTCCGAGTCAAGTATGGAATACTAACATGAACCCGATGAAATTGAAATAGTCTGTAATATTCTTAAACAAGCCTTGATGGTTGTCTGCGGAGCAGAAAATGTTTAATTCTGTGTTGCTGGTGACATAGTAGTTTGGTAATAAAAAGCAGTTTATACTCACATTATTTACATATGCAGATACGTACTAGGTACCTTCAACACTTACATGTTAACTATATACAGCGTGTCGCTATTGGTACGTATGAATGAAACAATACGAACTATAACTAAACGTAACAATTAATCTTTGAAAACAAATGCACAAGCTTGTGGTATACTCTATTTGTCTAAGACCCACAAAGAGATTTAGATTTACATCTGGCAATACTATAATCCAGTTCATATTTCACTTAAGATAAAACTACGTGTACCTCCATTATATACTTTACTTCCTATCTATAGATATAAGTTTCTTAGATGCACTGGCATATCTAAGGGTAATACATGGAGAATTGTGTCGTACGTAGATAAAATTATACCTACTTGTAGTAGTGTAGCAAGTCTCACTGTCCTGACAGAAAAAGGAAGATTAATTTACAATTACAACTGAAGTAGAATGTTTCTATTACTTATGGACAAAATTCGCAACTTTTTGTTATGTTAAACGTATCATATCTGCATGCGAGTCGAATTCATGAGTAATAGTTATTTGAATGAATATTTTAAAATCAATTGATTTAGAGATTAGAGGCATCTATAGTAAAACATAAACATAATTTTAGACACTAATCACAATTGAAACCAGCAGGCAGTTATAATATCTTGATGACAGTTGATAGTTAACATTTGTATTTGTGATTTGAAAAATTGTTATTAGAAAAAACTGGAATTGAATTATAGATCAGTTAGAAGCAAATAAATAGTTACTCTATACGACACAATTAGTGCAAGGTAAGTACGTACTGTAAATGACTCTTGCTATATAATATGCAGCAGAAACAATGCAACTGGGTTGCAAAGCGGCTCAATTTTAGAACTTACCTGTCTGTAATATCTTCATGTGAAATATCACTATTTGAGATGTTTATAAACATGCTATAGTAAATTAACGTACCTGCATTCTAATAGAGTTAGTAAATATATTTTTAGATTATTCATTTGAATGATTTGACTACAATTAGAACAATTACCCTCCTACAAATATTCTATGATATGCAAACGACTAACGACAGGAATCCCACATGAGTGTAGTTTGGTTCAGTTTGTATGTATAAGATTCCAGATATTCCGGAGCACGTTCTTCCACATCCTACAACATGGCAAATAAACCTACTTATTTGGCTGATTCAAGAAAAAACACTGTAAAAAGGTTTTTAATTGGATTTTCTAATTACCTTATTGAGTACCTTATTAAGTGAAGTAGTAGGATGTGAAAATACGTTTCCGGAAGATCAAATTAGCCTGCTCTACCTTTAGTGTATAGTCTGGATCTGGAGATTTATAGGATCTATGTTTTTAGAAAATTATTGAATAGTGTCTATAGTGTGTCTACGAAATACGTACTTTTCAATGTGTGCCTCTCTCTATCTCCGTAGTCTGTCAAAGATAATGTTAGAAAGTTAGAAAATAAGTATGTACTATGTACCCACTAACTTAAAACACATATTAGAGAAATGAGCTCAAGAGCTTATTCAGACTTGCCATGGAAAAAATTAGTAGTATGAATTTAATTGTGCTGTGGAAGTATAATTTTTATGATAGTGTAAATACTCCACGTGTCAACACTGTCAACACCTTCATTTTGAAAGTTATCAAAAACTATTTACATCACAATTAGTAATTATTGTAGGTAGTAGCTGAGAAAAGTAAACCGAAATTGTTAGTTTATATTTTCTACCACATCATTAATAACTGCCCAATCAGTTGTTAATCAAACGAGAGATGTGAGAAACAATTTCTTGTTCTTGTCGGGCATGTTCTATGAGCTTCTGTATAAAATTTTCATTTTCTCAAATATGACAACTGAACCAAAAGGTACACATTACGCTTACTCGAGGCACCTGCAAGGGGGAACCGAAACTTTTACCAAATAAATAACATTATTATAACTGCAGAAATGTACATAATATGTAGATTAGCCAAGTCAAAATTTGGATCTGAAAAAGATGTGCACAGAATACAGTAACAAATACCTGTGTAATTAACTAATAGGATTTAGTATCAAATTGATATTGACAACAGTAGGAAACTCAAATATTATATGGACAGCAACTGAATAGAATCTGTCAATGTAACGTTTTTTAAAAACAATTGTACCTATACCTACCCAGTTCTACCTAGGTTCTTCTATTTAAGTGATGGTAAGTACCTCTTTGAAATGATAGGCTATGTAAAATATAAACAGTTGGGGGATTAAGTAGTAGAATGTTCAATTAATTCAAAAAACTAAAGTGAGACATAGGACAACTACAGAGAAAATATTATACATTATAGTAGTAGATATGTTAAATGAATGCTCAACTTTATTACATATACTTAAAACTATACACATTTACTACTTGTAAAGTCTTTTTAGTGTTCACCCACATATTTTATTATTGCCTTTCCAAAATATCAAAAGAAAAACAGTTATAATAGCATAAAATATATTAAGAATTCATAATGAACCTAGCCACAGAACTTCATGGCCACTACGAAGCCAAATCCAATACATATTCACAAACTTCTCACATTTATTAATCTTAATAGATCAATTACAGGAACGAGGAAATAGAAAAAACACATATGATTCTTCTTACTACTTATTCAATGTATTGCGGTATGTGTGTATCAAATGCAATAGAACACACAAACTTGATAGAATAGATGATTCATATTTACATGTAGACTAAGAATCCATCTTTTAGTTCCACTCATTCATTAGATGTCATTTCATAGTCCCGCATATATCAATTTTAACCTATTTTATTTGAGATTCTTTTATGAAAACCATTTTAGAACATTGTGTAATGGGAAAGGATAAGATTTCCTCTTTCACTTGTTCAGGAATTCATTTTATTCTGGCAGGTAAATGTTTACTATGTTAGGAATAAGTAAAGAATGTTTAATTTTTTCTCAAGAAAACCAATAACATTGTAATGGAAGAAATTGGACTTAGTCGGTAAAACTTTGTTGGTAATTTATCGCTCTACACAATACACGATAATAATGAGATACTTTACAATCTAAACTTGAAAGGATAAAACCGCAGCACAAACTAAGGAAAGTTACATATGTAAATAGAACAGATTTGGTAGCAGAACAGACATACTTGTTACACAACCATTTAAGGACGAGTAAAAGCAGTATTCTGCATTACTCTCTGGGGGAGCACTGATCGTCTAGAAGTAAAAGTATAAATATTTGAGTAAAGACAGTTATTTAAAAAGCCATCAAAATTTGCTTTATGAATG
>JABASH010004836.1:0-13205 GCA_019776445.1 Tomocerus maximus | reverse complement strand
GGACATAATTAGTCTCAAAATTTAGATTTACTATCCTGAAGGGTTACAAGGCTCAGACTTGTTTGACATTTGATAGTGGACAGATTTCAAAAAAATAACTCCCAGAAATAAAGTGGCAGAAGCGCAATAGGGGAAATATTTATTGTAAGAGTTCTAAAATAGTGAAAAAAACTCTACCTGTTACACAGAATTTATCAGAAGATTATAGCTGTTATACACAGAATTTTGGAAGAAATAATATATGATATGATTATTTTATGCCATTTTAATTTTTTTTAGGAAAATTAATATGACGTAGATGACTTAACTGATGCCCACGCTAAAATTCCACATCCACGATTCTTCTTAATTGGGTACGTACGCACAATCCCGCATGTTTTAATTTGGAACCATAATAGACATAGTAATAGAAGCTAAAAAACATCAAAAATGGAGTCGGATATTGAAGAAAGCGACTCCTCAGAAGTTGAGGACAAGGAAGAAAACATATTTCTGCCGTTAGCGAAAAAACTAAAAGTAGATCATGCCCTTGAATTAAGTCGAAATAATTTTGGGCAGTCTATTAAACAATTGCTGCTAAAACATGGAGCTGTAGGGAAATCAACCTCTGAATACCTTTTCAATGCTCCCCCTTTTCCTACACCGGGAATCTTAGCAAAGTTTGCATCTTTAGCCTATCAAGATCAGACCAGAAATGAATACGACCAAGATTATGAAAAACGACTACAGCTTCCTGATGGATGGCAATTATTGACCATTGCTTTTAATAAAACCAATGGTTACTTCGGTGCAGCCTATTGGCACCCTGATCGGCAACACGTTGTAATTGCTCACCGTGGTATCGTACCAATCAAGTTAGGAGCAGATTGGGCAGATTTAAATGGCATGTTTTTTAGCAATTTTGTGCCGCAAATGAATTCCGCTTGCACTTTTGCTAATACGATAATTCAAGAGCTTTCAAAGCTCGTAGATATCCAAAAAGACATGGGAATAAAATTCGAATTATTTTTAACTGGACATTCTTTGGGTGGCTGGTTGGCACAAATTACTGCATTCACAACAAAGCATCTAGAAACAGTTGGAAATAATTTCCGTAAAACGATAAATAAGGACACATTGGGCTATCACGCACATACAATTGTTTTCGATTCTCCCGGCTGCAAAGATATGCTTCAGAAAATGGAGTATAAATTTGAGGTCCGGCAAGAAGGTCATTCGAAAGATTTAGATGTCACTAGCTACTTGTCGGCACCAAACAAGATTAATACTTGTAATACACACATCGGAACTGTATACAGGATATTTACTGATATATCAGATATGAGTTGGACCGAAAAAAATGCTTTAGCCTACCACCTTTCCGCTTATAGTATGCAAAAAATTCTTGATGCCTTTGATCCAAATACAGGTCAGGTACGAGTCAATAAAACTGAAAGGTTAAAATTACAAACCGTTGTTGATTGGCCATGCAGCGATGGTTTATGTCCAGGTGAAGAATATAACAATTTTTTTAAGTGGGCCAAGCCTTTTAATAATTATCATCCTGAGATAAATGAAAGCTTCAAACAAGAAAAAACGCAAGGTCATTGTCATTATTCTATTCTCTACCAAACCAAAAAATTCGACCCTTCTATGACCAGTATTTCGGTTTTTACTCAGAAGGAAAAAGAGTTCCTAGAAACATACCAAGGATTACGTCGCAATAAACTGTCTGATTTTTATGATTTCTTTGGCAAAAAAGAAACTCAAGCTGACGTTAAAAACAAAATCAGAAATAAGTTAGAGACCTTTACAGCTGAAAATAATACCGTCTACGTTATCAATCCAGGAGAACGTTCGGAATTTTTTCCCTTCGTTAAACGCCTGGTACATATTTTTATTACTGACGACGCACGAAAGCATTCTTCAGCTGAATCAGTGGCTGCACAAAAGCTTTACCAAGCAATAACTTCCAATTATTTGTCAGAATTAGAAAATCAGTTTTTGGATTTTGAAGGCAATTTTCCTACCCTAAACGATTTCTTAGATAATTACGACCAACAAATTTGGCAGCTGCAAGTTAAAGAGGGGCAAACATGGGTTGGAATGAAACATATATATCGAAGCTTGCAAAGATTTTTTCAGCCCGAGGGTATCTCTAATACTGTTATGGAGTTAAAGCAACTAGTCCTTATCAATGGGCTAATCCAGTTTGAAAGAGTTCTAGATTTTCTTCTAACTACTCATGTGCTACTTATCGACTGCAAAACCACAAAAAATATGGAGTATTCTGAAGAAAAGAACGTTATCAAGGAGTTATTTTCTTTTTTAAATAACAGTCATAAATTAAAAATCATAATGGTTGCAGAAGAAGGAACAGAATATATAAAATTATTTCAGCAGCAGGTTACTCAAATGAAAGACCAAACCAAATTTTTAGCGACCGAATACGTGGGCTTTACTTGGACTGACCTAACACCAAAGTCAAAAGAAAATGTTTTCAAAAAAGAAATAACATTTCAGGGAAAGACTATTCCTCTTAATAAGCTAATTGATACAAACGATCATGACTTCCTTGAAAAAATTTCCCCTGCAATTTTTATTGATGATTTAATCATCGGAAACGAACTACCAAAATACTCTGGTTTTGATGAATCGTACTATATCCCAAGATACTTTTACTGTCCTACGATAATCAATCAGGATTATTATCGTATTCTAAATGACAAATCGAAATTTCCTGATCTTTTAGCTTATACAGAAGCAGAATTCAATCGGCTTTGTGAAGAAAACCGAGCGAAAAAATTAAAAAAAAATATCCATCTCTTTCATTTTTCCTTTGAAAATATGATTTGGATAAAGTCACAAGGATCACTGTCGGCGTTACATCCCTATTTGGATAAAAACAGCACTCCGGTGATTTCTGAAGAAGAAATAGTGCAGAATAACTTCGAGAAAGTAGTAATCATTTCTGGGGCACCTGGGATTGGCAAGAGTACAGTATTAGATCATTTATCAATGTTGACTAAGAATGTATTTCCAAGTTATTGGGTTATCCGACTGAATTTAAATGACTATACAAAACAGTTAGACAAGATAAAAGATAGTTTGGCAAATGTGGATTCAAATATAGTTTCATTTTTATCTTCAGATCTATTACAGCTTAAAAGGCCATTAGAATTGAAATTATTTGAACATACAATTCTTAAAACCGGAAAAATGTGGCTTTTACTGGATGGATTTGATGAAATTAGTCCTAATCATACAGACATAGTTTTAGCACTTGTGCAAAAACTGAGAGAAACTTCCTTAGGCAAGCTTGTAATCTCTTCCCGACTGTATCTGCAAGAATCTTTAGAAAATGAACTGCAGCTATTTTCTTACACCTTAAAAGTTTTCTCACATTCGGACCAGGTTGATTTTTTAAACAGGTATTGGCATCATAATTTAAACCTCCCAGATGGGGAAAATGAAAAATTGAACAATTTTTCTAAATCATTGGTCAATGCTGTCGGAAAATCAATTAAAGATTCCGAGCACATGGTAATAGGCATTCCTCTACAGACAAGAATGTTGGCTGATTTATACGAAAATTCAGCTCGAAAGGTTGTTAGTTATGATGAAACGTCATCGTCTGAAAACCTAGACACATTTTCCCTTTTTGGGTTATATGGCGCATTCATAGATAATAAGTTAAAGATTTATGGAAAGGATAAAATAAATCTTCAAATTGGAGTAGGGAAAGGGAAGACAGATAAATTATTTGAAGAATTGAAAGGAAAAATTCTAGAGGACCATCAGCAAGTTGCTTTGAGAGCACTGTTCAATAAACAAGAGTTAATCCTTTTGAATCCTGAGTCTGAATCAAAATCAATCGATACCGTCAGGTTATTGAAAGTGGGGATTGTGCAAAATATCAATGATAACACTGATGAATTTATTCACCGTAATTTTGCAGAGTATTTTGTAGCTTCTTTTCTTGTGAGCCAACTATTCGAACAGAAAAAACCTTCAAAAGAACAATCTAAATTTTTGTTTGAGGTCATATTCATTGATAATGAATATGAGACACTTAGAGCTTTTCTTAACTCTATGCTTGTTAGGCATACAATTCCTGACAACACAATTGCCGAGCATGGAACATTTGTTTCAGGCTTATTTTCAGAAAATAGCATCTCACAAGACCGAATGGAAATGGTCTTACACGTAGCCTGCAGTAGCCATTTATTAGAAATTTTGACGTTCATATTATCGAGCATTAAAAACGATCCCACAATCTCGAAAGTATTTTTCTTTTCACTTAACAATAAGGGACAGCTTCCATTCCATTGCGCATGCAAATTTAGAAAACCAGATATAATTATGGCACTACTAACCCATGCAAAAGTGCAATTTAGTGCTGACACTGTGAATGAAATATTCCTTACAAAAGACGAACATGGAATGACCCCTCTGCACTATGCAATACAACATCAAAAAACTGACATAATTGTCGGAATTCTTGGATATCTTAAAGATAATTATGGTTTGGAATTTGTAAAGAAACTAATCGAAGAAAATGAAGGAAATGCATTTGTAAAGCATACATTGAATTACAAAGACATTGAATTCATTATAAAGTTATTGGACCTTTTCGAAAAAAGATTTGACTTTATATTTCTGGAAGAAGTACTTAAAGAAGCCATTTGCAGAATTTTGTGGAGTTCTGTAAACAATCCTTTTCTCAGATTATATTCTTCTGTAACCTTTGATTCACTTTGCCAGCTCTTGGACTATTTCCAGGTTAATTTAGACACTGAAGCTTTGAAGACGATTCTTTTTCAGAAACATGATGAACAAAACATTTTACACATTGTGACGTGTAGCGAAAGTTGTGATTCAATATTGAAACTTTTGGATTACTTCAGAAAAAATCTTGATATTCTTTCGGTGAAAAGAATCCAATTCGAGAAAAGCAAAGCGGGTATGACATATTTGCATATTGCAATGATGTATTGTTCGTCAATTATACGACTTTTGGATTACTTTAAAATAAATTTTGACCATCTTTTTATGAAAGAAATCCTTCTTGAAAAAAACAATGACGGAGAAACACCTCTTCATTATGCTTTGAAATACCAAAGCTTCGATACTGTTATAGGAATTTTGGACAACATCAAAAATAATTTTGACAATAAATTCGTGAAGGAAATATTTTTCACTGCTAGCAACAACAAACAAACCCCAATTCATTTTGCAATGTACAATGTAAACTTTGATTCGGTTTCCCCTTTCTTGGACTACTTGCAAGATAGTTTTGACGCTGAATCGTTGAAAAAAATGTTTTTTGCGAAAGATGAAGTTGGGAATAACGTTTTGCACCATGTGACGAAAGGAAACAACTATCATGCAATCATTAAAGTCTTGGATTACTTTAGAAAAAATTTTGACCTTTATTCTGTGAAGAGAATCCAATTCGAGAAATGCAAAGCGGGTATGACGTACTTGCATCATGCAATGAAATACTGTTCGTTGACTACACAACTTTTGAATTACTTTAAAATCAATTTTGACCTTCTGTTCATGAAAAAAATGCTTTTTGAAAGAAACAATGATAGAGAAATACCTCTTCATTATGCTTTGAGATATCAAAACTTTGATATCGTTATTGAAATTTTGGACAACATCAAAAATAATTTTGACAATAAATTCGTGAAAAAAATGCTTTTCACTGCCAACACCAGACAACAAATCCCACTTCACCTTGCAATTTGGAACCATCATTTTGATTCAGTTTCCCTTCTTTTCGACTATTTTCATGATAATTACGACCCTAAATCTTTGAAAAACATGTTTTTTCATAAAGATGAATATGGAAAGAACGTTTTTTATCATGTGGCAAAGAGCCAAAACTTTGATTCAATTATAAAAGTTTTGGATTTCTTCAGAGCAAATTTTGACCATCATTCTGTAAAGAGAATCCAATTCGAAAAAAGCAAAACGGGTAAGACATATTTGCATAAATTTATGAGTGGCATCAACTGTACCTCAATTACAATACTTTTGAATTACTTTAAAAGACATTTTGACAATCTATTTATAAAAACAATACTTCTGGAAAAAGATAATGGTGGGAAAACACCTCTTCATTATGCTTTCCAATACCAAAACTTTGATATCGTTGTTAAAATTATGAACAACATCAATAACAATATTGATAATGAATTTGTGAAGGAAATGCTTTTTTCTGCTAGCAGTAGTCATCAAATCCCACTTCACCTTGCTAACTTCCACGAATTATTTTATCCGGTGTCCCTTCTTTTGAACTATTTCAAAGATAATTTTGATGCTAATACTTTGCAGAAAATGTATTCTCAGAAAGATATAGATGGAAAAAACGCTTTACACCATGTGGCCAAAATCCAAAACTGTGATGCAGTTGCTGACGTTTTACCTTTCTTCATAGAAAATTTTGACCTTACATTCACGAAGGAAATACTTCTTGAAAAAACCAATGACGGAGAAATTCCGCTTCATTTTGCTTCGCAATACCAAAAATTTGATGTCGTTATTGACATTTTGGGCTACATCAAACATAGTTTTAAAAATGAATTCCTGAAAGAAATTCTTTTCACTGCTGGGAAATTTCAACTAGCCCCAATTCATCTTGCAATGATTAACGAAAACTTCGATTCGGTTTCCATTCTTTTGGATTATTTGCAAGATAATTTTGACTCTGGTACTTTACAGAAAATTTTTTCCCAGAAAGATATAAATGGAAAAAACGCTTTACACCATGTGGCTAATAGCCAAAACTGTGAGTTAATTATAAACGTTTTAGACTTTTTCAAAGCAAATTTTGATTTACAATTCATGAAAGAAATATTTCTTGAAAAAAGCAATGACGGATTAATACCTCTTCATCTTGTTTTTCGAAACCAAAAATTTGAAATCGTTATACGATTCTTAGACAACATCCAAACTAATTTTGGGAATGAATTCGTAAAAGAAATGCTTTTCACTGTTGGCAAATTTCAGCTAACACCGCTTCACGTTGCAACGTTCAACGAAAACTTTGATTCAGTTTTCCTTCTTTTGAACTATTTTCAAGATAATTTTAACGTTGAATCTTTGAAACAAATGTTTTTGCAGAAAGATAACAATGGCAACAATGTTTTACATCATTGGGCGGATAGGAAAAACTGTGATTTAACCATAAAAGTTTTGGATTTCATCATAGTCAATTTTGACCTTCTCTTCATAAAAGAAATACTTCTGGAAAAAAACAATGACGGAGCAATACCTCTCTATTATGCCCTGGAATACCAAAACTTTGATACTGTTATAGGAATTTTGAATAACATCAAAAATAGTTTTGACAATGAATTCGTCAATGAAATGTTTTTCACTGCCAGCAACAGCCAACGTACCCCACTTCAATTTGCAATGTTCAACGAAAACTTCGATTCGGTTTTCCCGTTTTTGAAATATTTGCAAGATAATTTAGATGTTGAATCGTTAAAAAAACTGTTTTTCCAGAAAGATGAAGTCGGAAATAACTTCTTACACAATGTGGCGAGTAGGACAGACTGTGACTCAATTATAAGCGTTTTGGACTTCTTCATAGCAAATTTTGACCTTCTATTTATGAAAGAAATACTTCTTGAAAGAAACAATGACGGATTATTACCTCTTCATCTTGCTTTTCAAATCCAAAAATTTGAAATCGTAATACAAATGTTAGTCAACATTAAAAATAATTTTGACAATGAATTCGCGAAAGAAATGCTTTTCACAGCTAGCAACGCCAAGCGTATCTCACTTCACTTTGCAATGGCCAACGAAAACTTTGATTCGATGTCGCTTTTATTAGATTATTTTCAAGATAATTTTGACGCTGTATCGCTAAAAAAAATGTTTTTCCAGAAAGATGAATTTGGAAATAACGTTTTACACTATGTGACGAGGAGAAAAAGCGGTCATTTAACTAGAAAACTTTTGGATTTCTTTATTGCAAATTTTGACCTTTTTTTCATGAAGAAAATACTTTTTGAAAAAAACAATAACGGATTAATGCCTCTTCATCTTGCTTTTCGAATCCAAAAATTTGAAATCGTTATAGAGATTTTGGACATTATCAAAAATAATTTTGGCAATGAATTCATTAAGGAATTGTTTTTTCCTGCTGGAAAATTTCAACAAACACCCCTTCACGTTGCAATGCTCAACGAAAACTTTGATTCGATTTCCCTTCTTTTGGAGTATTTCCAAGATAATTTTGACGTTGAATCTTTTAAGAAAATCTTTTTACAGAAAGATAACAATGGAAGGAACGTTTTACACCTTTGGAGTGATAGGAAAAATTGTAATTCAATTATAAAATTTTTGGATTTCTTCATTGCAAATTTCGACTTTCCATTCATGAAAGAAATACTTCTGGAAAAAAACAATGACGGATTAATACCTCTTCATTTAGCTNTTTCTTCATTGCAAATTTCGACTTTCCATTCATGAAAGAAATACTTCTGGAAAAAAACAATGACGGATTAATACCTCTTCATTTAGCTTTTCAAATACAGAAATTTGAAATCGTAATACAATTTTTAGACAACATTAAAAATAATTTTGACATTGAATTCCTAAAGGAATTGCTTTTCACTGCTGGCAAATTTCATATAACCCCACTTCACTTAGCAATGTTTAACGAAGATTTTGATTCCGTTTCCCTTCTTTTGAATTTTTTACAAGATAATTTTGACGTTGATTATTTACAGAAAATGTTTTTTCAGAAAGATATAAATGGAAAAAACGCCTTACACCATGTGGCTATTAGCCAAAACTGTGAGTTAATTATAAACGTTTTAGAATTCTTCAGAACAAATTTTGATCTTCTATTCATGAAAGAAATATTTCTTGAAAAAGACAATGACGGATTAATACTTCTTCACCTTGTTTTTCGAAACCAAAAATTTGAAATCGTTATACGATTCTTAGAAAACATCCAAACTAATTTTGGGAATGAATTCGTAAAAGAAATGCTTTTCACTGCTGACAAATTTCAACAATCCCCACTTCACGTTGCAACGTTCAACGAAAGCTTTGATTCAGTTTTCCTTCTTTTGAACTATCTCCAAGCTAATGTTGACGTTGAGCCTTTGAAGAAAATGCTTTTACAGAAAGGTTTTAATGGAAGTAATGTTTTACATCATTGGGCGGGTAGAAAAAACTGCGAACTAATAAACGTCTTGGATTTCTTCAAAACAAGTTTTGACCTTCTCTTCATGAAAGAAATACTTCTGGAAAAAAACAGTGACGGATTAATACCTCTTCATCTTGCTTTTCAAATCCAAAAATTTGAAATCGTTATACGATTCTTAGACAATATCCAAACTAATTTTGGCAATGCATTTGTGAAAGAAATGGTTTTCACTGCTACCAACAGCCTTGCGATCCCACTGCACTTTGCAATGTTCAACGACAACTATGATTTGGTTTCCCTATTTTTGGACTATTTGCAACACAATTATGATTCTGAATCGTTGAAAAAAATGTTTTTTCAGAAAGATAAAGTTGGAAATAACGTTTTACACATTGTGGCGGGTAGGACAGACTGTGATTCGATAATAAAATGTTTGGATTTCGTCAAAACAAATTTTGACCTACAATTCATGAAAAAAATACTTCTAGAAAAAAACAATGACGGCTTAATACCTCTTCATCTTGCTTTTCAAATCCAAAAATTTGAAATCATTAAAGAGTTTGTGGATAACATCAAAAATAAGTTTGATTATGAATTCGTGAAAGAAATGTTTTTCATTGCTAGTAACTCCCAACTAATAGCACTTCACTTTGCAATGCACAATGAAAACTTTAATTCGGTTTCCATTCTTTTGGCCAATTTGCAAGATAGCTTTGACTCTGAATCGTTTAAAAAAATGTTTTTTCAGAAAGATGAAACTGGAAGAAATGTTTTTAACCATTTGACTCTCAGTAAAAACTGTCATTCAATTATAACATTTTTGGATTACTTCAAAGCAAATTTTGGCCTGAAAGATTTGAAAGATATGGTTTATGATCAAGATTGCAGTGGGCGTAACGCTATCAGCAACTTTGTTAATTTTGGCAATCGGAGTTCTATTCCAGAATTTTTTGAGCAACCTCAAAATGTAGTTATAATAGAATCTATGAAGGTTTTGTCTCAACTACCGGAAGCATCAGTGTCTTTAAAACTGTTGTCACGTGTTTTAGAATTTTGCATTGACAATTTCGATATAACTGATTTAAAAGAGCTGATTTACTTTAAAGATGATTGTTACTACTTGTCTTTACATTTCTGTATTACGAATGGACTTTACGAAGGTACTAAGTTTTTGATTGAGAATGGCGCAGATGTTTTTGAGATAAACAGTCATGATTCTGTATTACACCAAGTTGTTGCTGGGAACAATATAGAAATTCTGCAGTTAATTCTTAGCACCATTAAAACCAAGTCGAATGGCAATTCAACAATGCTCTCAAATGCTATTAATTACGCTGACAGTGAAGGCGACACACCAATTATGTGGGCTATCGAAAAGGGTTCTTTGGAGGTTACGCAGTTTCTTCTTAAATTTGGTGTTGATGTTACAATCAAAAATAAAGACGGAATGACAGCTCTTAATTGGGCTGTTCAAAAGAAACATTTTCAAATTTGCTCAGAATTACTGAAAAATGGAGCAAATATTAAAGACCTGAATAATGAGGAGCATAATTTACTTAAAAACTCAGGCAAAATAGATAACTAATTTCTAAAGTATTGACGTTTGCATCGTCAACCCTTCCATCACTTAAATATAAATTACTATCTATAGACATCCATGTAGGTGAGGAAGCAAGAGCGAAAAGCAAAAATTTGTTAACAATAAATAATTGCTTTTCCGTTCTTGCTAACATCGTTTTAGCTCGTTTTAAGGAGTGCCCATTTACCTTTCTCATTTATTGCTATTTATATTTGGATAAAGTAGTAGTGAACCAATTAAATATTAAATCATTAAGGTGTGAATTTAAATCAATTTAAATGTTTTAATTTAAATCAATGATTCACTAGTGTAGGTAATTCAGGCTAACAAATGACCCATTTTATTACCCGAGGAAGCGAGCTTATAGAACCGCATAGTCCGTTCGTCCGTTAACACTCGAAAATATTATCGGATTTTGACCAAACTTGGCGAAAACATTGCTAACTTTGTCTTCATTTTAAAATCAAATTGAAAGCTTGGAATGAAAAAGTTGAATGAGTATCAATAAACTCAAACTCAAATGAGTTATTTTTTATTCCTTGTTAGGACGTGTGTATTCGCTTCGACCTATTACTCCTAGAAGTCGACTTAACAGTTTTTCTACCTAATTATTGTACGATGAACAGAGTTTCGGATATATTTCCATTTCCCACCCTGTTTTCTGGACACATGGGAAACACTGGGAAATTATGCCATTTAAAGCCAACAGCTTTGAATTTTGGCGAAATTTTTGCTACACTTCCCATTCCATTTTGTTTCCCACATTTTCCAGCGGGAAATGAGAAATTTTACACTAGTGGTATTTCCTAGTCGAAACCTTAACGATGAGCAATGGAGTATTAAAAGCTTTCGACAAAACGTAGTACTTACCTTTTAAACACAGTACATATGCCTATAAATATTTGCAATTGAAACTTTAATCATGAAGTGCAGCTATCAGGGTTGGCACGTTGTTAAAGCCACTAGTGGACAAAATGCACTGGTCAAAATGAACGTCAAAGTGGACAAAATAGACAAAATACTCTTTTAAGCAACGCTGATACTGTACTTCAATAGTCAACAGCAAGTAAAACATCCTAAACTTTGGAGTTAAAAATCAATAGAATGTGTGATTTTGTAGACTCTTGTTACTACACTAACGTTTTCTTAGTCTTAGGCAATATTTCACCCTCTAAATATTTAAAATTTGATTGGTTTGACTTTAGGTTGACTTTTTGTCCACTTTGTCCACCGGACGGTCAAAATATAAAAAAGTGGACAAGATATCAAAAATAGAATTTAAGATAAAATTATAATTTCTAATTTTTATAACAAATTGAAGTTAAATTGTTGTTTCGTAATAATATAACAAAATAAGACTCGACTGCATGGGCCAGAGACATGCTTGCAAGGCTCAGTATTATGCTCCCCTCTTTGTCTTTTTTTTGTTAAATTATTATTTTTATTGTTATTATTATTGGTTGGCAGCTAGCGTTCGAACTCAAAGGTTGTGAGCATTTGTTCCGAAATTTTGTATCGTTTACTGAATAAAAATTGTTTAAGTGAAACATTTTTGGTTTTGTGTGTTCCTTGTGTTTTGACCTCTTCGAAAACAAAATTACCGAGTGCACCGTGTTAAAAAACTGCAAAAGTGACATTTTTTTGAAAAGCCGCATGACAAGAAATAAGCGAAGTTGTGAAATATGGCCGTCGATTTGCATAGGGAGATGTGTGGGCGTCGTTGGAATGCTGAGGGGCGAATGGGATGCAGTGACTGTATGTCCAGACTGGAAACTCTCTCGTCTCTCTCGACTGATAACGTAAATAAAATGCAAATTAATAAATAAATCTCGGGGGAAGGACGAATGTACGGAGGAATTCACTACCAGCATCTGGTCTGACTTATATCTCTTAACGAAGCGATGTTCCTCTACCTTCAACGTATGTAAAGAGACTTCCAAGTTCCACTATATAACAAGCGTAAACAATAGTAGAAATAAATATGGACACATGGAAAACAAATGCACATTCACAGTTTAGCACAACATGGTTTCACCTATCACCTAATACAACGAACGAATTGCTATCTGTCAACCCCCTAAACCCAAAGTATAAGAATTCTTTGGTATTAACCAATTATTAGTTATATATTATATTTTGTGTTCTTAATATAGCATAACGTAATATATGTATATGTAACACTCAAGTCAATATCTTATTTAGTAGCAGGCATTTACTAAAATGAATAATCGATGTATTGATATTGATTTATAATAGGGCAGTTCAATCCGCAAAAACGTTATTTGCGTGATTATAATCAAACCTGTAATAATCGAATTCACTTTGAATACCTTCGTAAAAAATAATCATGATCAATAATAATTTTTGCTATTCTCCCGGTTGCCTTGGGAACTAAAGTCATTCTGACGCAGATTTGCGATTATTGTGATTATTTGCGGAATAATCGTCGCCAGCTACGATTATTTTAGG
>JABASH010004835.1:0-13209 GCA_019776445.1 Tomocerus maximus | reverse complement strand
TTGCTGCAAGGTACGCAGGTATTATAACCGTTTAGTTCACTAATCAACATTAGGATTACATTGCACCCAACGAAGGAAGAACGGAAGAACATCTACTAACCGTATTGACAGATAAATTAATAGTTGTATTCCCAATTTCAAGTGACATTATTATCTTTAATATATTCTTTTAATTTCAACTCGCTGATACTGTGTCCAATGTATCGTAATAGTAGAAATTGTTATATAATACAAATAAACCCGATCTCAAACCCTACTAAATTGAAATAATGATGTCCCTTTTGATTCTATTTGTTCTACGCGTGCATTAGGCTGAAGAATGTGCTATCAGATCCAAGGCACGTACTCAAATCTTTATAAGACATAATCAAATGTGTTAATAAATTAATTTAAGTTTGGCAGGACTACAATGAGATCATTTACTACTGTGTACAAATGCATTCAGTACGTGTACAAATTCGAATATACAGTTTCAGTCTATTGAGATAAGAGTCTATTTATGTGCATTGTACAATGACAATTTTTCCTCTGATTATAATCCATATTTATAGACATAGATTGCATGGTAGTTTTTATTGGGTATTATATAGATGTAACTCGTTGCTAATTTAATGGATGGGACGATGGGATGAGTTGAAATTGTGATTTCCTCTTTCACTTTGATTTTATTCTCTCACACTTGCCACCTACGTTCAAGTATGTCCTTTATACCTAAATAGATCCTTCCTCTTTGTGTTCAGTCTAATAGAACATAATAATTATTTCATTGTGCGTGTGCATGTAGTTTACTGTTTTGTTGACTGTCTTAACGAATGTTTAGTCATGTGCACATCTACAGTGAATATTTGGCATATTGAAACAGTGAGTCATGTCATTTTACAAACATGCCAAAGCAAATTGAATAATTTGAATTAAATATTCGCTCTGTGCACTACAAACTTTAAATCGAACTACAAGTGTCAATCAGAGTCATATTAATATACTTAAACAAGAATTGTGTACTTTTGTAAGGTAATAAATGCTTACAGTTGAACAGGATAGATCTAAAAGTATAACTTAAAAGCTCCAAGAATGCCGGATACAAGTTTTTCACGGGTAATGCGCGATAACAAAGCGCAATGAGTTTCCGCTTGTCAATTTTAGGATAAATTGCTTTTTAATCACTTGCAACAAATTGTTTGATTTAATTTGCGTTGTAGCAGTCAAAATGTTTTGGGTGTTTTGTTGGGTATAGTTGTCTCACATTCACCTTAGTCACAAGAGAAGTAGTGGAAGAGTGTCTATGGAATGAGATTTGGATTTTGTGTCGACGGACGAAAAGAGCTCCTTCCTCAACGGCAGCTAAAGCTGAACTGTCAAGAGTAGGAGAGTGAACGAACGTTCTGTTGTGTTGACTCTCTGGAAACGTGCATAACACAGACATCCACATCCAAAGAACTCTGACTGTCTACCCGATTCTCAGCCAAACACAAACTCACTCTTCTTCCTTCCTTATACCTTTGTGTAGATACACTTTCAATCCCACTACACAGCGTTTTGATCTTTTTCGTATTATATTACAAATAGGTTTACATCCTTAGATCCAACTAAAATGCTACCTTTTCCACTTCCACCAAACCTTTTCTGCTCTGTCTCATCTCGCACATAATACCAAGTTGCAAATTTCAATTACTTTGTAAATACCTAATATAGCCTAGTCATAAGAATTTCTAAATTGATGGGACCTCAACAAATATTACACTTTTGCAGATTTGTTGCCTAATTAGTACTGAAACTCACAGTCGACTGTAAATATGCTATTGATTTAAGATATGTCCTAAGAATTGTCATTAGCTTAAGCTACATAATTAGATAAAGTGGAGGCACATAATGAAGTGTAATGATATACTACACAAAGGATTATAATTTTGCTTTTATCTAGATCAAAAGTCCAATTCCCTTTCTTTTTCTACTTAAATAAAGTTTAGCTGTTCATTTTGGATTTTAATAATAAATTCTCTGAGTATTGACTGCGAGAAGAAAATGAGATTGGAACTGGATATGATATTTCAGTGGATGATTACTGGAAGCACAGAAAAGTATTTTTGCTGCCTCTAACAATCAGATGGATAGAGAAGTTTCCAAATAACCATTATTGTTTGCCCTGTCTGTATAGTAAGTATTATTTATTATGCATGTCTCCTGTTCCTATACTTGCCCTTGTATGATTACATAGCCCACATAAGTAGTAATAGCAATCTTGGGTCTGTTTTCAATTCGGCGGAATTTCTGTTTTGCCTAATAGTATGTAGTTTAGTTTATTGGAGAAACTTTGGCCATTAGGCAAAACATTGCATTGGGCCGCATTGTACAGAAATTCTATTGTAATACTTTATTGTAAATTGCGAATGTTCCTCCATGTTATTTCCTGTGTTATGTACGTTTATGTATTTACCTAGCATTACAATTACAGTGGGACAAGGTATGCAGACAATAATCGTACTTATTCTGCATGTGTGTATCCATTTTATTATCCACTATATAGTAGATATCTTCAACGAGTCTATCAAATTTGTTACTTTCTACATTTTCATATGCAATTTATTTATGCTTACTAAACTTTAACCTAAAATAGCTAACAATAGCCAAGGAAAATGCAAACCTATTAGTATAATATGAACAGTTATAGCATGGAGATGCTAGAAGTAGAGTACGAATTGCATCACAGCACGAATTTACGTATTTTGAGTAGTGGCACAATAATATTAGTGCACGCGAGTAGGAATGAACCGAAATAGCTTTGAACTTACTTAGGATTAGTGAATCAAGAATGAGTATTTCGTATAAATGTTAGAGTGGCACCGTCTACAGAGTGAGTGGTAGACAGGGATATGTAACCCTAAGTTATAATTTGGCTTTGGCATTGGAACACTCACTTTCTTTTTGCAATGGCCGTAGTTCGGAAATGCGGTCAGCTCTCAGCTCAATAAACTTTTTGTTTGGCTATGTTAATTTGCTGTATACTTAACCGTATTTTGTAAATGGACGTTGTTTTAGTTTCCGCGACTCTCTTTGCTGTAGGTAACAAAAGATTAATCTCATCTATATACCCCTTGCTGTGCAGCTATATGGCCAAATATTACTCTAATACCTTCCTGTGTGTTGAATTACATTAGTGTACACGCAAGGGCTAGTATTATTTCGCATTTTAAACTTTAAAACTCACCAGCGATGTCAGAGTATCCACGTGCATGCAAACGATATGCAAAACTTGTATTAATTTATAAAGAGGACAACAGGCTTGGTAGTATTGTTGGTATACACCTTAAGCAAGTACAAAGTTAATTCGAAAAACTTGTAGAGTTATTTTATTCAGAGGAAAAGCCTATGGAGCAGAAACAAAACGTTTATTGATTGCCCAAAGGCTCGTCCCAAGTAGAATGGCCTTACATTGTTTTACACGCAAAACTCAAGTTGTAGGAGTAAAAAATTGCATTATTAATTTGCTTTCAATCAAACTTTGCCTATACTTTGACTGTCGGTGCTTTTATAACGGTTGTATCATTCCATCACAATATTCGTCTCTAGAGAACCCTAATCAATTTAATTCAATTACACAGTAGGCTACCTCCGTCGAAAGAGAAAACGGATTTGACAATATGGAAAACCTATCAAAACAGACTTTTCATTATAAATCGCTTAATAGTTTACAAATTTACGTGGAGGTAAGTAATCTCCTGAATAATTTCGAGTAAACTTTATCCACTAACATATTCTATTGATTTAGAGAAACAATGAAAACATGCTTTTATTACATTATAGATTGATAAAAGTCACCAGACGGAAGAACAATCGAGAAACAAAGAAAATAACTCAATTACAGATTGAGGAAGGAAAATCCTTATTTTCTATTTATGTCGCGTGTCCTTTCTTCAGCCAATTGCAGGTCAATGCTATCCCAGACAAAAAATGTCTTCTACCAAGAAATCTAATACATATAGACTAGACTTCCAGATACATTTTGTGAAATCCCAATTAAAGGCAGTAAAAATTCATATGGTAATCCTTGGCTGAAGAAAAATCAATCCCGAAGGAAATTGTTGGAAGCACAAAGGGAATAAAATTCAACAAATGCAGTAAAACTCTTTATGTGATCACTTCATATCATATTAGGGAATACTTTGATCACTTTTGTCATTGCCTTATAGAGTTTCTTTGTAATATAGGTATTGAAATGGGTTCCCAACTTTTCCTCGTGTTTCCTGATGTTCTCTTTGAGTTTTCTAAGGTCGTACCTTAAATATCTATGAATTTTGGTGGATATCTTTATGATATGTAGCCAAGAGGGTGGTAAAGTTGAATTGAGGTGATGTGACGTGATGACGTGACGGAAGCCTGACTTTGACATTGTTTGGTTGCATTTAGGTGCAGCAAGAAGGGAATTCCATTCAATTCCCTACCAATGAAACCACATAACAATTTAAGGGCATACTGCACAAGTTAGGAAATGGTGAAAACACTACGGAAACTAAAGTTTCCCTCGAATGTTGACGTCAAGTCAGAGAGACATTGCCACTATGTGATGTCAGAGTGAGGAAGATGCCGGAGAGGAGGAAAGGGCAGGAGGAGGGTTCATTTAACCGAATTCTCTTTGATGTCACATAATAGCATAATAGGTCTAGATATATTGCATCTCGTTTAGTACGAGCCTTTCGTTAGTCTAATAAATCTCCTAGAAAAGGTATATCTCACATTTAATATCATTACTCAAATTATATTACGCTACTTATTCACTCTCCCGAAACCCTCTTGTATCCGTTAAACTATGCGAATGTAATTCATTTACTTTTGTTATCATGGCTTAAATATTGTAACCTGCAATTATTAAATGAACCAATTGGAAGTATTGAAAATGCTTTAACCTGATATTATTAAATAAACCAATTGGATTGACTAGACAGATAAACAGTGAATGGTAATAAATAAAACTACGTTCAAAGAAACAGACAAATCATACTGGATTTCCGTTGACTTGTTCCGAATATTGTGTACGACATAGCATAGATTAATGTCATATCCTATAAGAATTGAGAAATCGTTAACAGAAATACTAGGTCACACAATAGTCAATAAATGCAGCCAAATTATCAAATCATTGTCGGACCAGCTGCAATTTCCTGCACGGTAGTATATTTTGCATTTGTTAATAACATGCAAAATCTAGGCAATGCAGGTCAATAATCGGGCTAATCAATATTCCGCAATCCAAACCCATCCAATTTCCCCATAACATTTCAATGTGAATAATTTTTTGGCTTTTACTGTTAATGCAACGTAAAAGTTTTTATTTTGGATTCATTTTGTTTAATCGAAGATTATTTGGTAATGTTGAGATAAATATTAGTTAATTAATAAAAGGTTTTCCAAATATATTATCAACACTTGCAAAGAAACACTGTGAGCGTGACGTATCAGTAGTCAGTAGGTTCCTTTGCGTGTGTTTAATCATTAGCTATTCTTGTTTTAGCTTTTGCCATTCATTTGAATACACCGAATGCTGAGAATTAGTAAACAGGGAATTTCCAGGCATTTCGTCCTTAACCTAAAATTAGTTTTTACTTTCGTTTGAACTATTAGCGAAATATCTTCATATTCTTACTACAAACATACGCATGATTGTGTGTGTGACTCAACGAACGCTCTTTTCACCTGGATTTTATCGGAGCCATACCAAACCATAGAAGTTTTAAAGACTAGAAACCTTTAACCAGACGACACGAGTCTTGTAAGTAGCACGTTCCTATTCAACTTTTGGTGAGAGTTGCATTGAATATTTACTTTTGTAGTAAAACGCAACCCAATGCAACACCAACAAATTACACTTCATTCTTCCACACTCCATTTCCTTTATAATAATACACTGTTTTTTATTGTAGCTACTTCCACGAACTCTCACCAGCTAACCACTCGCTCATATTTCAAATCTGATTGAATTGTTAAAAAAATTCAATAGCCAAGCACGAAATATCCCGTCAGCATCCTAAATACAATAAAATAGTAAAATAATAATGACAAGAAATGTACCTTCTGACATTTTACAATCCATGTGCCATTGTACTTACGTAATTCTCTATATAGTACATGTATGATCATTGACTAGATGCTGTGTAGAAAGAAATGTTCACTGTTCGGTTCTCCAGATAAAAAATCTGATGCCCAATCATTATTTTATTAGCAATGTCTACCAGACTGCATTTACATTCAAAGGCAATCCATTTCTCGTAATAATACCAACTAGCAGTTTAACCCAACTTCTTGCTGACATATTATTTAGCTCCGCAGCATTAAATGTCAATCGAATGAGAGTTATTGTATCGCAAGTCACCTCACGTTTCTCCCGTTCCAACTCCGTCTCATTCCTTCTGCTCCCAATAATTTCAACATTTTATTTCTCTCCCGTATTATTAAACAAAGTACTGTCTATCAACCTTATTAGATCATAATGGAAATAGCAGGGTACCTTAAATATATAATCTAATAATCCACCACGACATCTATAGAAACTCCTTTTTTCCCGACTACTATATTTATCACAGTGTGTATTGAAACTCGGTGTGTTTTAAAACACACTGGTTTGTATTATGTATATTGTCTAATGCCTAATTAATATGTCTAGTTCTGTGGGTTTGTATTTCTTGACTTTCAGAAGATATCAAATTATCAATTGAAGCATCATGTCATCACCATCTAACCAATTTTCGATAGAATGTTTGGAATTCTGTAAAAATACTTTACAGCATTTACAATCATAAATTAGAGATATCTTTTATTTAATGCCCCTTTTTGGTGTTTATAGTATTTTTAAGATTCTACAAGTTCATTTAACAAAACCGGAAAGTTTGAACCCAACCATTTGAAAATCAAGATTTTTAATACAAACCAGTAAGGTTTAACCGAGTTTCAGAACATGTAAAATACATAACTCAAGAATCTATGTTTACACTATACTAAATCTTTCTATTATTAGAACGTTATCAAATATTGAGGAAATAATTCACAAAATAATTATTTTGTCAAATAAATTGCTTCATATATTTTATTAATGATTTCCCCTAGGGGAAATGCTGTCTATCGATATATTTTTTATTACCTTTGCAGTCAGTAGTGCATTAGGTTAAAGAAAGAGACTGAGATGAAGATGGAATGCTAAGTAATGAATAGAGACGTTCCATGCTCACTATATAGAACGCAATAACTGCGACGTAATCCAGTAGACTATAATAAACATTCCAAAAATGTATTGTACTATGAATGAATTGGTAAAATATGATTCTAAATACGACATTTGTTGTGTAGAAGGACAGAATAGGAATACAGATCAAGATGTATAATGCAGATAGGACATTATAGTAATGAAAGCATGTACGAGTAATATTTTATGTTCAATTGTAATAATCATAATGGTTGTAGGCTGTAAGTTTAGACTTGGTGTTGCAAATTGGCTCTAATTTCCTGTCACTCGCCCATCACTCTTTCCCTCACTCCTTCCATCCACTCTTTATCAATTTTCTATTCATTCCATTACATTCAATATCCTGTTGAATATGACTATCACCATCCTAGCATATCAACTTTGTCTATACAATGTTCTTCCAATGTACATCAAACATTTTAATGGATCAAAGCTATATTAAACATTACTCAACCTTGGTACTGCAACTTCAAGCTAAATTAATGATCTCATATTATTGTTTACATAAATTATACACGTTTTTTTATTATTCAAAGAATGGCTTGGTATCGAAATAAAAGTTAATTTTTCATGTTAATTGAAATGTAAGATGAAATAAGTTTAAGAAATGTCGAACATGGTATGTATCATATGTCTATGAAGAAAAGAGAGGAAGTCAAGTAATCTCACCTGATGACTGGAACATTACCAGAATAAAAGAATCAATTTAGCATGACATGCACCGCATTGCTAGGTTCGATATCTTTAGAAGCCATTATGATTATGACATGATTTAGAGAATTGAATAGAGATTGTTAGACGAGTGTGGTATGCAGGTGTACCATATGATGTAGGTACTCTTGGACTCTTGGTAAAAGTTTATACATACTTTCAAGATAAATGATATATAAACTCCTTGCTATACTAATTCTTGACGTATATATAGTGCGTAATGTAATGGTAATGGCGATAGTTAAACTAAAGACTTGGCCATAAAGTCATGTCACACTAAAATAATAATGGTTATAGTGTAATCTGAAAGTGGAACAGAGAGAGAGAGGGGAATAATTCATGATGAATTCAAAATTCGGTCTTTCTTTAGGAAACGGTAAGAAAAGGATGATATATAAAGTGCGTAGTCCCGGCTTTATTCTCTTTGGCTTTTGTGTGGAAACGAGATTTTGGGGGTTTGCCTTCCCTTTCTGTGAATTGAAATGAAGGCTCTACTCGAGAGAACACTGGAGAGAGCTATTGAAATAATGCATTTATTCTTTTGTGCTTAAAGTTAAAGAAAAAATATTGGATGCTTTGCTTAAGGTGCTCTTCCGTCAAAAGATTCCTCCGTATAATCACTGCTCAGTGTGACTATAGCCAAACTCACTTATTCCGCGTTTAAATAATTTAAGGGAGAAACTAAGACTCCTACAATATTGCTATTATGTGTGTAACTAAAGCCTAATCGTACGAGTCGCAGTGACGTATGAAAATTGGGATGGCAAGTAGCAAAGCATTGTGGAGTAATAATGTGCGGAGAGTAGGAGAGTCTTCTGACTTATAAAACCCCTACCATCATTATATCAATAATATAAGTATAGACATTATATTCCCTCGACTATTATAGCCCCGAATCCCATCAGTGAGAAAAATGACGCCGAAAATGTGAGGAAAGGTTTTGGTGGCCGGGTAGTCGGTCTTTTTGAGCCCAGAGAGCAACCACCAACACCAACGCAACCTTTTAACTCTAACTACCCAAATTCTTCAAGTTGTATTTCAATAATGTTACTCATAAATCACTCCACTTGTCTTAACTCTCCTTCCTTCACCTTCTTCTCCCAAATGCGACATTTTAAACTAATTTCACCATTTCAAAACAATCACAACTATTCTCTTGAGATTACTTACTTCTTTCCACATATACACATTAAATGCCAAAAACCTACGAATTATTCCGATTTTTTTGTCATAATCCTTTTAATCTTCTGAACAATGCTGTGAGAACCGAAGTTTTGTCATTTGGTATTGCAGAAATGAATCGAAATTACTGTTGGTGGAAATTCGCAGTAGACAAATAGCATCTCAGAAAATCTTGCATCTGAGAGTGTATAGGATGAAATGAGAACAAAACAGATTCACGGAAAAGGAAAGCGATGGGATGGTGGAAGGAAAGTTAATTTATTATTTTCAAGAGTTTCCTTGTGTTTAAAGTTGACTTCCTTGGATTTTCAATGGCTGGCAGTGTTTTTAGTTGACTAATATCCACAATGCAGTGTAAACTTGGTTTAGATTTCAAATCTATAAGTAATCCATTCATTGAGTTTGTCGCTCTGCCGTCTGTCGACAGACTACCACATGCAAGGCACTCCCTCACTTGATCTTCTTCTTCGTCTTGTCTCTCGAGTATATTCCCCAAAGTGTTTTCCTCTACCTTCTCCTAGTAAATACTGTCGTGTTTTAATACCCATAAAGCATCAACTACAATAGACCGAAGTATTGATGTGCAGGTTAAGGAGTCCTTATAGGACAGGGAATGCAGTGTACATGACCATAGCTAAGTCAGAAAGGCTTTGTACAGTGAAGTTGGTCTTGAGGGCGCAAGGGATAAATTAGACACGCTCATAAAATCATTTTTCATTGCCTCCTTCACAAAGACTCATTTTCTTCACTTGGTTATCTATCCATCAATCAGGGCTTCCTTCGGTGTTCCTCTTGTCCGAGCGTCACTTCACTAGTCAACCCAACTAAATTCTATATCTACCCAGACTATTCCATTTTGTACTTACGTACTTGCTTTTATATTCTAGTAACAATCCTAGATCACTGATCAATTCTCAAGACCAATCTCCGATTATTTACACATACATTCCAGGATATCTACCAACAACAAATATAAAACGGATTACGAATGACCATGACTTGAATCAAAATGATAAACCTGAAAAGATGCATAAATCTTTCTAGGGCGGTGATCAATGATTGAAAAATTTGTAGCAAAAACATATTCAATTAACAATCAAATGGTTATTTATTGTTTCTAAAACGTGATGCTCTATTTATTGAAACATAAACCTATTCTTACATTTATTTTATCTGTTGTGTATTGTGTACTATAACTCCATTATTCCATACATTTTATTAGCTTTTTTGCCAGGAATCGATATTTTATTTCCACTAGTCTCCAATAGTCAATCAAAAGCGCTTCCTTTTATTTTCACAATTTGAAAAAACCACCGATGGTCAATATCAGTTCATGGACTTTTGCTTGTTTCCATCCTGGGCAATAGCGGATGCTACTTCGAGTTAGTTTCAATAGGAGTTTCTGGATGTTAAAATTTGTGGCAGAAAAAATTATTTATCGTTTAGTAACCATAACCCTTTTCTTTCCCATTGCTTTAAAGATTCCTCCGGGAATGGAGCACTGATCTAATGAGAAATGTTAGGTACATAAATAGTCGTTCATTACAATATTATGTTTGTATAAGAAAGTGTTGTATAGTTATTAGAATTGTTTTAGTAGAGCGAGTGATAAGGGTAGCTTTTTAGCCGTAAGGTTCATTTCTCTCCGATGTTGTTGATCTGATCAGAGAAAGAAAAAAGGCGCAGAGAGAAGAGTTTTATGGGTGGACACCCACCGAGCACAAGATTGACTTTAAGGAGTCTGGCTGTAGGATGAGATGGAATCGGACACGGCTGCCGACTCAACTGAACTCTACTCTAGCTTTTATCTCACTCTGTCTGTCTGCTCTACAATGGACTTGGAAGATAGCTCTGCAAAGATAATGATAAATTAGGTACCAAGAACTTACTTCAGCTATTTGGAAACCAACTTTCGTCTCACACATCAACTACTAGTGTTTCCACTGCACTCGACTTGAATTTCAGTAATCCGCTAGACTTATACTGATAGAAATGGTTATAAATGTATACTTCCACTGAATAATATTGTACATACATTTTTAAGTACAAATTATGAGAATGCTAATAATAATGCATTTAGGCTAGGTTCTGGGTTTAAATTAAACCAATTGGACCAATCAACGAAGACTCAGTAACGATTGAAAAAATGTTCAATTTAAATTAATCCTCTTTTGACAATACTTTGTAGATGAGCAATATGCGATGTTTATTGTGGAAACAACTTGAAACTATCAAAATTTCTTGGTGCAGTTATGTATTCAATTGAAAGTTGTTCTCCCAACATTAGAATGCCCATAGGCATACCATTTGGGAGAATGTGACAATAGAATTTGAATGGTAACTAGAATGATATTCGAAATGTAAGTTTTGTAATATTTACTCATTAAGGTTAGTGAGACAAAAGGTTCTTGATGTTGAACATGACTATGCTAATAGTTTAAAGAGTTTGACACAAGTTCAGATTTTCACTTTGAAACTTTTTGAAGTCCTTTCTCTGTGGAGTTTGTTTGCAGAAAGGCTTGTATCTCATCTCACATTTCATTAAAAACAGTGTAGGTTTACATGATGATTGTATTCAGTGATAGTAGTAGGAAGGAGAGAGAGTGGAATGCATGATGTTCATCGCTGAGTGTCAGTGTGGAGCTTGAGTGTAGTCATGTAGCGATTACAGGGAACAGAAAAGAATGAGAATTAGTTAAAAGTTTTAAATTGAAAAGTGGAGGGAGCGAGTTGAGGGGATATTTAAGTGAAAGAAACTGTGAGGCTTACAATTAGACGTACTGTGAGACTGAGATGAACTCCTGCAGAGTCTCCAAGATATTCTTCCACTTATTCTCCGCATCTGACGAAATAGACAACACTTCACCAACTCACTCCGCGATCTCCGAAATAAAATTAAAGTACTTTAGTGGTTAACTCAACTGCCCTAATCATTTTTTGCATCATTCAACCCACCCTCTCCTCACATCATTTATCTCCAAACGTGCACCAATCTCTTCATTACATTCTAATTGTTATCCCTCAGATTGGATTATGCGTTTTTCACAAGATTTTCTTCAAAATTGTAAAAAGGATGAAAAGAACGAAATTAGACACTTAGTTTATAATCGCTAAAATGTTATTCTTAATCCAAATCAAACACGAACATGAATTTTCTCCTGAAAGTATACAGAAAGTCAGGTAATCAAACCTGAATGGATAGTGGCTTCATCAAATGGTCGAATTAACATACAAATCAAGGTAAAGTCAATATCTTTATCCTTAATTATTTCAGATTTGGATTTTATTTAGCCAATTTAGAATTCTCATCAGCACATCTGTTTTATCCTTTTTTATCCATTTTATTAGTACAAATGCTTTTGTGTTCACAAATGGAGTATAAAATGCTTATTTCCTTACTGCATTGTGCGTACAGGGATGGAAATTAAATGAATGTGATTCAGTTACAAATTACTTCTCCAATTTTATAAACTACAAATTACCAATTGCAATGTACTTTTAAACAGAAAACTTTTTAAATGCATAGGCATGATTTCTACAAATATTGAAGCAGAGGCACAAATTACTTTTCGATATTTGGAAATTACAACACTCAACCAAGGGCATGAAAATCTCAGGGTGTTGGTGGGTTTTTGGGTTTTTCCTTGAATATAGCTAATTAAAATTAATTACAATTTGTATATTAAAAGCATAAAAATTAATTAATTATTAATTAACTAACATGATTAGTTCCTAATTAAAACATGCAATTAATGGAATAATCTGCATTAAAGCTCAGAGATTGGTGCATCCTTGGGTGTTCAAACTGCCCCCAAAAACCCGGGTTTTTGCTAAATTGCTACTAAAAACTCCAACCCAATCACTTAAAAACCCAAAAACCCGGGTTTTCATGCACTGAAAATCATCCTCTAGCTCGATAATTCCACATTAGCACATCAAAAATTTCCTTACTTCCTGCAATCATAAACGTTCAAAAGGTATTGAAAGCTGATTTAGTGTTTCACAATGTTCCCCCTTACTTCTAAACCCGTTTCAATAATTGTCAATCTGGAAAATTTCAAACCGTTTCACAAGATGCAACCAAT
>JABASH010004834.1:0-13218 GCA_019776445.1 Tomocerus maximus | reverse complement strand
TTAATTGCGGATTCATACCAACAGTAGAGCTGGGATTTCTCCTTTTCCGACTGAAATCATAAAATTCCACAACATAGTTAATGACATGATATTCGGATAAAATGATAAAACACAGTTTGGTGCCACTTTGCAGGAGACATTCGTCCTACATTAATTAAAGCTTTGATTACTACAAGAGTAATTTAAAAATTCTTTTTTGTCTATACCATTGTTAAAACTATGCAGACAGACATTTTTAATTCCTTCTACATGAATGTCAGAAAAAACTTAAACAACTGTTTTGGGCATTTATTTTTGCAAAACTGTAACATAATGGTCAGGAAAAATAGATAAACCCTTCGATGTCCCCAAAATTAAAAACAAATTATTAAATGTTATACGAATGAATATTACACCTGTAAGTTTCCGCCTTTGCATAATGCCGGAAATCCTGTAAAGTCATTTGAAGTATATTGCGGAGTGGCATTACCTTTGCCTACATGTAAACGTTGGGAAACGAACTTTTGAGTAGTCCAAGAGTAGTTTGAACTCATTTTTTTCATAAATTGGTTCCATCGGAAAGTATCATCGGTTTCGTTCCAAGCAGTATCATGCTGATTTTAAAATTTACATATATACGTTTAAATGTAAACTAGTTTATTACTTCAATGTATTATTGGGTGCATATGCCAATTAATTAATCTTTCTTACCCCTTTGATAATATCTTCTAATAGTTCGGATATAGCAGTCGCTTCAAGGTAATCTAATATTGGGTGTCCACTAACGTCCACCCGTTTAATATCAGCAATCTCCAGCCATTCAACAGCAAGTGTGTATTGCTCATTATTCCTCAGGGCATATTGGGCTATATCGAAACAATGAATTGCGGCCAGATTGGCATTCGTAATAACATTTACAATGATTCCATTGGCAAACTGAAAAATTAAAATGTCAGTCCAATGAGATGAATACAATTAAGGTGCATCTATACTCAATTCTCTAATCATTTTGAAATATAATAGATTTTGAAAATAAATTTCAAAGCAAACCTACATCTGTTAAATTTAAGTCGTATACAAAATGTAAATCTAGCAAACTGTCCATTGAGTTATTCAAATCTCTCTCGGTTGGCCAAACAAAGGATGGCGGAATTGTCTTTTCAAATCCTGTCAATAAATATGTGGAATTAGATCAAGCTAACCAATTGTAGGCTAACTTTCAGGGCCCAGGGGTTTCAAAGAAACGAATTTTTATTTTAATAATTTTGTGAGCCACCTCAAAATATTTTTTTGGCTGTGGCCCTTCATGCATATCTACAAGTATTTAATATAATATGTCTAAGAGCACCAATATTTTATACATGTATAATAAAAATATTATATTTAATTAATTCGTGACTTAAGGATGTGTGGGGACTTCGGCTGCCTGAACAACGAGAATTTTATTAAGGGGATTGCCATAATAAATGGACACCATAGAGTTCTCGCAGTAGCTAGTTTCTCATACCCCGTCAGAAAGTTTATATGTAAAAGCAGAGAAAAATGATTCCGGGATTTTGGGAAAATGTACAAAGACAAAAAAAACCATAAAAAAGAGGAAAACATTCGATGGCGACCATGAGGTCCCTTTTCTGAATTTGTGTTGGCAAGCATGAATGAAAATTCGAAATACATTTCTTACATTTACTTAAATCAAAATTTTCAAACTAAATTTCCGATGCTTCGTTGAAAATGAAAACCCTATCACTGTACGTTCAGCCGATTTCCCGGAATCGTTTTCGTTCAAAGTCCCCACACCCACTTAATCAATTTGTATTTATTAACCATTATCATTTTGCATAACCCTTTAACATAAGTTTAATTTAAATTATTTTGATTACCAGAATCTTTACTGGAAAATAAAACATTTTTGATTTTAGGAAGATCAGTTACAAAACGCCAAATCATCCTATATGACCAGAGAGGGTTGGTATATATAGTAAAATCTGTTTTCGCATGACTTTTATTCCAGTCATTGAAAGCTAACAGCGAACTTTCTTCGTAATCTGCAATATATCTACAAAACAGAGATCTAAATATATTGATATTCAGCAATTTGTAAATAATGTATGATTTAAATATATAGTTATAGGCTTAATTTACACAAATATAAATATTATTTTTTTACCTTTTGAAATAAAATTCTGGTTCATTGTCTAATTTTGTAATGTATTCCTTAATAATCAAAAACAATTGTTTCTCAAGATCGGTCAAGTATTGCAAATGAATTGGGGAATAACAATAGTTAGGATGTCTCCCATTCATTTCTAAATCCTCCGTAGAAGAAAAGCAATTGAAATTACTCAAAGCCACAGCAACCGTGAACACTTTCAATAGTACTAAAAATTTCATGTCTAATAAGTTCATTCAAAACTGATATAAATATTTTGATGAATCTTGATTCATTTCACAAGTTAGAAACCAATGGATGACTGATTAAAGAATTAATTTGTGAACTAAAAATAATTTTCTCAGATTTTATTGTTAGTTAATTGCAGACTTAATACCATAAAACTTTATTGCTTACACAAACCGCAAATAGTATTTAATTGCCCTTTGACAGACTTTCTATTTTACGTAATCTACTTATACAATTCCTTTGATAATATACAAATTAATTAATATCTCTATCAAATCGTAGCCTTATTTTTACAATTCACAAACCCCCAAACACAAGCACAAAACACGAAGTATTTACCAGCATAGAAATAATTAACTATAGATCAGGCCGATCCATGCAATTCTTCTTGCAGAATGAATCCATCTGAGTGAATTGGCAGATTGACATGAACACTTTGAACACATATAATAATATTTATTTAATCACATTTCTTTACATTTATTGGGAGCACAAAAGTCTCTCTACCCTGAGCCCTTCATACCTGCTCTTTACCGTTACATCACTAAGCTCACAAGCTGATAAACGTTTGCGAAAAATAATTTCGGATAAAGAATTATGAAAGTTACTCCCAAATTTTGGTGAAGAACCTGAACAGTGAACGAATGTTGGGAAAATAATTTTTCATATAAAAACTCTTTTTCATATAAAGACAAAAATCCACTTTTTTAAAATTAATTACACATTATGAGAATAATTTAGTGTTATTTTGCTATAAAATAAGCCTCCATTTTACTGAATCTGTTTAACGTTGTTGGTCAAAATGGTCATTTCATTTATTTTTTGTGTAGACATTATAAAAATGTAGCATTAATGTAATTTATATTTGAAACTGTAATGATTTTAGCTCGCCCGAGCTTGTAGAATCGCACACTCTGTCCATTTGTTCGCCAACAGCATAACTTTTAATACTTTCAGTCATCTTTATTTAAGGTGCATTTACGTCTAAAAATATTGAGGTTGTTGTGTATTATATTGTTTCCAACTGAAAACAAAAGTTTGGGAATTAATTTGTGACTCCAATTTTATGAATTGAAAGAAATGCTATTATGCTAGTAAGTAATAGCATCGCCCTGCAGTAAGTAATAAATTATTAAATTGGATTATTACTAATAATCTCTACTTATAATATTTGTGTAGGTATGTATTGCATGGAGAACAAATTCATAATATTAGACAGTAGTATTATTTTTATGCAATGCATAACCGGTATTTGTAATTATTGTTAAATATTTTCTTACTCCATTTTTCTCCCACTACAACAGGACATGCTGAAAGAAATAAATAATACAGAATTACTGGTCATTTTTCATGGCAATATTAAGATGATAAAATTATGTTTTACTCAAAATTGTGTCATTGACATCATATTTTATAATGCTCTGCTGCATGCATCAAAACTGCACTAAGTACCTCATTTCGATTTAAAACTTGCAAATACATAAACAGAGTAGTGACACTGTCTGCCAAACTCAAAGTAATTTCATTCAATATCCGAATTTTGTTTGAAAGGTTTAAGATGACCTACCTCCATGCATAGCTCTCTGATCTATTTGACCATTGTACTTAACGTTATGCCAGAATAAGGCAGACCCTTTCAAAGGTGCCACCGAAACACCCGCCGATGTAAAGACTGTACTCCCTCCAAGCTCCACATCATTAATCTAAAAAAATTATTTCCTAAATTATTCATTCTATACAACATTTGCTCACATTTAAAGTCCTTGGTATATCACTGTCAATTTATTTTGAGTTCATAATATTGAAAACTAGTGAGTAAGAGAATTCTGCGTGTTATTGATATAACTATTCGTATACTGAACCAATCACTACCAAGAATATCTATGACCATTTAAATCCATTAATCCGTAAATATATTAATTTTACATACATACAATTTTTATTTAATAACCGACTCAGCTTACGTAAAACATAAATGTTGCATAACCATCCCACAGATTATCAACAGCGAAGTCCTCGATCTAAAAATTATAAAACAGAAAACAAATTTAGATTTTCCAGTAATGTAAAATAAAATGTCAATTATTTGAAACTTTAAACGTCTATGTTATGCAGCAACTGATATTGCAAATTTTACCGGATCGACATGAGGAAATAAATGTCCCCCAGGAGCATAAAGTACAATTTGAAGTGCAGTACCAGTGATTTCATTGCCCCACGATGTGGTTAATCCAGTCAAGTCGTCAATTTTATGAATAAGCTTTGGCAATCTGGGTTGATGTTGACGCTCATAAAGCCATGCAGCCGTAGTTGTTTCTGGTTGATCATAGACTCTTTCCAGTTTTAGTTTATCCTCAGGATTAGTTGCGGAATCAGGAGCTTTTTGCATTATGGGATCAGCTTTTCTTCTCAGATATTTTATTAGGTCATCTCCTATGAAGTCGTAAACTTGATATATGTAAGGATTCTTGCTGTGGAGTTCTATCTTCTGGGGATTTATGTACCAAGCCGGATTAGATTTGGACTCGTACCAACAGTAGAGCTCAGATTTCTCTTTCTCCGACTAAAATGGAAATTAAAGATTTTGCATTCAAATGGAATTATACCATATTTATTATATCATACTAATTTAATTTTAAAAAAATACTTGCTACTCGTTTAATTGTTGATATTTTGTAACTGTGTCCTTGGGGTAACTTCATTCGAAGCAGTTAATAAATTTTAAAATTTTATTTAAACGTATTCCAATTTTTAAATCTTGATCTTTATAAAAATGAAACACTGAAGACAATTTTCAGTTTGTTTCATTAAAAATTAATAAATAATCACTAATACTTAGAATAAAAATACCAAAGGTTTCATAATTGGAATATCACATGAGAATAAACATGGTAATATTAAATGCAAATTAAACCTAATAAATATGTTAGGCATATGATACTTTCTCATTATTTTTTCCAAGTTTCACGAAACTAATTTTGTTTGCATTGATTAAAATTCTGGTGAAAGTACTGGTGAAAGCTAGACATCACAGTAAGGGAGAAAATGCCATGCCTAATGTTAGTTAAATTAATTACCAAAAATTGTGAGGAAACGCCAAGACAGTTTTTCAAAATATCTATGCATACTTAATTTGTTAATTTATGTATTAACATTATATTTTTACTTGTAAATTTCCGCCTTTGCACAGAGTTGAAAATATTTTGAAGTCATCGCGAGGGGATTTCGTTGTTGAATTCATATTATCAACAGTTTTGGGTTTTGGAGGTGATAAATAAGTGTATTCCGATTCCATTTCATTGAAAAATTTGTAGAAATTGGTGTGGACACGTGGTTCCTTTATCTATTGTTGGTAAAGAGCATTTGTATATTAATGGATTTGTGAATAATATCAAGTAGAATGCAAATTGTCTTAAATATAATTGACTGCTTTACTTACTTCTTGCATGATATCGGAGAATAATTCTGATATGGCAGTCGCCTCAAGATGTATCTAATATTGAGTGCCGATCAACGTTCATAAGTTTCTTTTTAGCAATCTTCAACCAAATAACCGATAGCGTATGTAGCTTATGCTTCCTCAGGGCATATTTGGATATTTCAAAGCAATGTATTGCTGAGAGACTTGCATTTGTAACAACTTTAACAAAAATTCCATTGGCGAACTAAAAATTAGAACAGAGAGGACATTTATTTGTACCTATACTGTCATTACAATTTAAGGATTGTTACATGACACAACAATAAGATGTCAAAACGTATTTAACAATTAATAAAAGGTGAAAATAATTAATTAAAACAATTAATAATTTCAATAAGGGAAGAATAGAAATAATGAAATATTGATGTTGAACTTCGAATCACAAATACTACAATATTTTCAGTAACTTTATCAATTACAATAAAACTGTCAACAGTAGCTTCAAAAATTCGATTGAATCTATTTTTGAAAACACACTTGTTATCAGCAATTGAAACGTAAATTACAAAATGTCAAAGTATTTTTTGAAAAAACTCATAATATTATTAACAAGGGGGCTAAAAAATCTAACTATTTACCTACGCTTTTTATAACAATTATAATGTCCGTTTTATTTGCAATGCCAATTTTTAATCTGCACCTACCTCTGCTATATTCAAGCCGTATACATAATGTAAATTAATGAAAATGTCCATTGAATTGTTCAAATCATCTTCGGTAGGCCAAATAAATGGAGGACCAACTTTCTTTTGAAATGCACTTAATATTTCTGTAAACAAATTATATCTAGGTAAATCTAGATTTAATTTTTTTTCAAAATGTGTATATAGTAATCCTTGGTATATTAATTTTACGTACCGGAATCAGCGTTAGCAAATAAAACGTTTTTTATTTTTGGAAGATCTGTTACAAATCTCCTTATCATTCTATATGACCATAGCGGGTTGGTATGGATAATAAAATCCTTTTCGCGTGTCCTATTCCAGTCATTGAAAGCTACTAATGAACTCCCTTCATAATCTGCGATGTATCTAATTGAGTGGGATGTAATTAAAGAATTGCTACGTATTCCTAGACTTGATTGTGGGCTTGGTTACTTTAATTTTATTAACTTGGTTATAAAATTATTTGCATACATGCAGTTATAATTATATTTTACCTCTTAAAAAAGTATCCAGGCTCATTGTTTAATTTCCCGACATATTTTTTGACAATAAAATATAAATCGTGTTCAAGATTGGTCAAATTTTGTAAATCCTTTGGAGAATGGGCGTAACCAAGCCAGTCGTCATTGTATTTCTTTTCAGCCTCCGTGTGATGAACGCTACAAAAAACCAAAGGTATCAATAACACTGACAATTCCATATTGAAACTTGAGGTAACTTCTTTCAAAAAATGGTGATCATTTAATAAACAAAATTTAACAACGTTGCATATAGTAATTTGAGAAAATAGGACTTTTCTTTTCAATATCATATGGTAGGTTTTTATACCTTTTCATTACTATGTATGTTAATGACAGTCCTAATTTAACTACCATGATTGTTTTTCACTTTAAACAATAAAATTGTATTGTTTGATTGTTTGTAAAGTATACGTATATCGACTTTCATAAAAATAAAGTAACGAAGCGTTATTAAAACCATTTTTTTTTACTGTACTCCGTTTAGGCTTGTCATTCGTTTTTATAATTTTCCTATTTAATACCTACATTAACTACAAAACTAAGTGCCGCAAACTGTCATGCTAAAGTCTTTTCAATGCATAATGAAATGGAGGCTGTGTTTATGAAGATTTATTTCGTAAGGTTTTTTATATTACATTATACGACAATAGGTAAGTAGATGCTTGTCAGGTACAGAACAGAACCTAATTGGCTCAACATTATTTGAAGACCAGGGTTACGTAGCATTAGCAATGCAAAATTGACACTCACAAGACAATTAGTTATAAAAACCACAGGTATACCGATTGAATTGCAGAAACGATGAACAAACAAACAACTAACTACTAATAAATTAATAACATTATCAATTCACCAGGACATTAAGACCAAGAGCCATTTGGCATGAGTTTCAATATTTAAGATGTGTTTACAATGTATGGCAGTAAAGTGACCTGCTTTATCATTTCCATCAATTTCACAATTTATTATTCGTCTTTATTTAATGTACATTTTCGTTTAAACATATTACCTTCCCCGTGAATCCACTTGTTGCTAACTGGATAAGAAAAGTTATACAATCAATTCATGCATTTGTCTTTCAAAAATGATGGTCTTGTAGCTCTGAAATGCTTAAGGATAGATTCAGATAATATAATTAAGATAGAACAGAATTTTACCCCATTTCTCCCCAAGCAAAATAGGACAACCTAAAACAGAGGCATAAACAATATATCATCATAATAATAAAAAATATTCTTGAGATTAACCAAAGTTCTACATAATATTGTGTATCCCCACTACATATTCCTGTGACCACACGTGAGGAAAACATTTTATTACAATTATTGTCATCGGGGATGTATTTACTCGTTTTATTAATACTGAAGTCAAATAACCCATACCTTTAGATAGTACTTAAGTATTTTATAACTGCTAGCTAATTTGCAGTATAGTATATATTACATTTATTAAAATTATCAGTATACCTCCATGCCAAGTCCGGTTGTCCACTTCGCCATTGAAATTTCTGTTGTACCAAAACACTGCAGACCCTTTTACAGGAGTGACAGCAATTCCAGCTGAGACAAAGGCTGTACTCCCACCCAGTTCCACATTATTAAGCTATAAATAATCACAAGGTATAGTACACAGACAGGTTAGGGCACCCCACAAAACTCAATTAAAAGTTTGTCCCTAATTTTATAGCTTCCTTAATATTTGAAATATTTCAGATTAATTTGCCGTTTACTTACGTAAAGCATGAAAGTAGCCAAGCGATCTCCCTTACACGCAAAATAATATCCTTCCCCGTCATCGATCTAAAAATGGTAAGTACAGGAAAAAATTGTTTTCGAAAATCATTTAAAATTTAGTGTACAATAAGAGTCTTTCATCTTCATTGATATTAAAATCACATTACAAAGAGCAGCGTTGGAATTTTTTATGGTCATCTAACGGTTTTGTGTGGTTTATTTTAAAAACCACTCCCAAACGTTTACGAAAACTAAATATTTTTTATGAACATCAAACGATTATGAAAATCGACAATTTTCTGGTGAAACTGTTTACTTAAATGTTAAATTATAATCAATATGAACCAGTTTGCCACGTTGCGCAAGAAGAAAATATTAAAAGAAACAAACAATGTATTCTTAGTGTACTTCGTTGATTCCTATTTGCTCCGAGAAAACCTTGTACATTTTAATCATCATAGTTATGAACAAAACTTTTATTTTTTTTCATACCGGATCTATATGAAGGTTGAAATGTCCTCCAGTGGCATACATTGCAATTTGAAGTTCCTCTCTAGAGATGCCTTTGCTCCATGACGCCGTTAGTCCTGTGAGGTAACCAATTTTTCGACTAAGAGCCGGTAACCTGGGTTCATACTTAGGTTCATATAACCATGAAAACATCGACGTCCTTGCTTCAGAATATTGAAGCTCTAGTTTCTGTTTACTTATTGCCGAATTGTCTTTTCTTTGAATAACAAAAGATCTTTCCATCAGAGGAATGGACTCTCTCTTCAAATAATTTATGAGATCGTCTCCGATGAAGTCATAAACTTGGAATATATACGGATCATTGCTGTGGAGTTCCATCTTTTGTGGATTAATATACCAAGCAGGATTAATTTTCGATTCGTACCAACAGTAAAGTTCAGATTTCTCTTTTTCCGACTTTTAAACCAACAGAAATTTTTAAATAATGTAATTCAATTAGTAAATTTTGGCTATGAATTAAAATTCAGATTATTTACTTGCAAATTTCCTCCGTTACATAAAAAGTAGAAAGTTTTGGCGCCGTTGAAGTACGGTTGGCCTTCTACAAACTTATTGTCAATATTTTTGCGCTTGAAATCAGTATTTTTGGATCTGAAATTGTATTCGGAATCCAAGTCATTGAAATATTTGTACAGATTGGACCAATGAAGCGAGTCTTTACTCAAATCTTCCTGCTGTAAATTAGTAAATTTTTATATCATCGATTTTGGCAATATTTTATAAAGTGGTAATTATACCTAATTTGTGGGTCTTACCTGCTTCATAATTTCGTTGAAAAATTCCGATATGGCAGTATCCTCAAGATAATCTAATATTGGGTGTCCATTAATGTTTAAATGTTTCTTTTTAGCAATCTTCAAATATATAACGGCAAGTGTAAATTGGCCATTATTCCTCAGGGCGTGTTTGGATATTTCAAAGCAGTGAATGGCCGAAAGACTTGCATTTGTAATAAAATTTGCAATGACTCCATTTGCAAACTGAAAGAACAGTTTATAGTAATCACAAAACCGGTTAGCGGATTACCCTTTAGTGGAACTCGAACTTTATTTTATTAAAATTTCAATAATTATTACATTACATATTTTAACATAACAAAAGGGTCTACATTTTTGAATAGTTTTTTAGAATCTGTTTGGATATTTCCTACCTCTGCTATATTTAATCCATAAAGAAAGGGCAATTTTAGCAGATTGTCCATTGAAATTTTTAGGTCCTTTTCGTTTGGCCACATGAATGTTGGGTCGATTATTTTTCGAAATGCATTTGCAATTTCTTCGGAATTATATCAAAATTAATTGATTGAAGCCTCACATAAATATATTGAAATAATAATATTAACTAAATTAGTAGTTGAAAACGAAATGCTTATTTTTTGAGAACATAAATGAAGATGACTACCGGAATCGTCAGTGCTAAGTATAAAACTCTTTATTTTAGGAAGGTCAGTCACAAATCTCCATATCATCCTATGTGACCAGAGGGGGTTAGAATGAACAGTAGAATATTTTTCCTGTGCCATTTGTTCAATATTTAAACCTTTGAATGCTCTTAGTGAACTATCCTCATAATCTGCGATGTATCTGCCGGTTTCAAAATTTAATTTTTAATATTTAATTAATGTTTGTCATAATTATTTGAATTATATTATCTACCTTTTGAAAAAGTATTCTGGCTCCTTTGATGTTTTAACAACGTAGTCCTTGATAATAAGAAATAAATCTTTCTCTAGTTTGGTCAAAGACAACAAATTTACTGGGGAATGGACATAACTAAAACCCTCGTTACTCCCAGGGTCTATAATACAGGAGGAAAAAATGAGATTACACATCAAAGCTAAAGTTGCCAATAACACTGAGGGTCTCATTATAGTTATCAAAATTTGGTATTATGTGGGTAATACATAATTTTATCACTTTTCCCTGTCGCTATTTGGTTGGCTTAATTTACCATTTTGTAAAATCAAAAGGAACAAAGAAAAAAAGAAATTACTAAGATTGGCAACTTTCTAATATATTACTTTTTTGTCGAATAAAATATAGTATAAAAATAAACTCCATTGTTTCCACGGAACTTATGAATAGGTACTATTTACTGTATTTTTCCCTATCCGTAACTCCTACAGTGATCGATTTTAGACCAGGGTTGCGTTTTGTCCGGACAAAATTTTTGTTGTCCAGGATGAAATTAGTTTAGTCCATGGATGAAATTAATTTTGTCCCGGGCGAAATGAATTTTATCCGGAAGAAATTAGTTTTTTGCATGGATAAAACCACTTTTGGTCAATTTTATCCATCCACTAATTTCGTCCACCGTTACCCTGTTTTAGACTATTGTGTGCGGCTATCAACTTAGGGCTTTTCTAGTTGTTTTTGCTTTCGGAAACCCTAACCTGCAAGCCTTTTTGCCATACAGCTCTCAGAAATCCGAAAAACCCGATTTTGGGTTTTAAGATTTACACCCCTGCTATGGACACATTTATCAATATACAGAGTCAAGAGTTATATCGTTCGAAAGCTCTTGCCAAGAGGGCTCTCAATGGATTTCCATATTATACAGGGTCATCAGGAAATAAAATTGTCGAAAATGTACTTGGATTTGGACCCATCTTTGACTTCGGTTAATTCAGGTTGTGCTGAAACATGTGTTGAACCCGACCGGCTCTATCATTCATAAAGCTGGTCGGATTCAACACCACTCGAAAAATCAGCTGACCTCCGGCGCTACTTTCTCTTCCCTATTGAACGAAAAAGGGTGATAGGTAGTGGACAGGACTGATGCCCACCATTTTATTTCATGTATTTATTGGTAGTACCAATATAGGTTTATCATCCTGAAAACCCATTTGGCGGAGGCTCGTGGAGCTCAGCAAATAATGGACTCTGAACTTCAGTGTCCAAGTCATGTTTTGTCAATGGGCTCTCAATGGATTTCCATATTATACAGGGTCATCAGGAAATAAAATTGTCGAAAATGTACTTGGATTTGGACCCATCTTTGACTTCGGTTAATTCAGTTGTGCTGAAACATGCCCACCATTTTATTTCATGTATTGGTAGTACCAATATAGGTTTATCATCCTGAAAACCCATTTGGCGGAGGCTCGTGGAGCTCAGCAAATAATGGACTCTGAACTTCAGTGTTCAAGTCATGTTTTGTCAAGCAAAAACAACTAGAAAAGCCTTAAGTTGATGGCCGCACACAATAGTCTAAAATCGAGCACTGTGTAATGGAGAAAAACCATCATAACCATAGGTAATTGTAAATTTTTATACTGTAAATGTTGTAAGAAAATGTGTCACCTAAATGGCTATAAATGACAAGCGTGTTTGGTGCAAGTGTAAAATGAGTTAAATTAAAGGTTCCTAATCGAATAGAAACTTTAGGCTAAATTCCAATCGCCTGCTTAAGGCTTCCTCAGGCTGTTCTGCCGTGCTCCAACCATTGGAGGTCCACAGTCCTCATGCACCAGCTCTTGTGCTATTATTATTGCTGTTGTGTTGCTCAACGCAACTTTATAGAAATGCCTGATCTGTCTGTCTGTCTCTCCGTGTGTTCGCGATATAATTATCGAATGGATTAAGTTACAACGTTCAAATTTTCTGTGTTTCATCTAGAAGTCAATAGGACTACTGAAAACGTAAATGGGCAAAATCGGACCTATCCCCTTATTGGGGAAGGGGTTCAAAAACTGAAAATAAGTATAATTTTAGTTCTGTTAGAAAGTCGTGAGATAGTTCATTTCAGGCGTCATATGTCGTGGAACATAGCTGTGTAGGTCAATGTTGTGTAGAGGTCAAAGGTCAAAAAAATGAAATATGTTTGTATTAATATACAGAGATGCGAAAAAGTAACTGGCCTATAGGAGTTATACATGGTGTTGAACTGTCACCCTATTTATCTCAACAAC
>JABASH010004833.1:0-13219 GCA_019776445.1 Tomocerus maximus | reverse complement strand
AATAAGCATATATTACCCTTATCTATATTAGAGTACATAAAATCAGTTAGGGCTACTTGGGCATGAACTGTTGAGTGTTTTTTCCTAAAGCCAAATTGTTGATTACCAAGTATATCATTCGTATCTAAACATTCTAATAGGTTAAATAGGACACATTTTTCAACAATTTTTAGTACCAATGGTAGATTACTAACAGGTCTCAAGTCCTTACATTCAGTCACCTGAAGGTGGTTTAGGTCAGGATTTAGGTCAGTGCAGAACAAAATGATATTTTGTTCTGCATTAGAACTTTTTTCCTGGATGTATTATTCATAAAATTAATTTCTATTTGTCTGCATATTCACGTGATATTTATTTGATTCGCATATAGGATGAGGAACTCAGTTAAGCAGGTAATAATAATAAAAACAACAGTTTTTACTTTGTTTGGACTTAGTGTAGGCATAGTGGATTGGATGTAGTTATATCGAACTTTGTTTTGTTGTAAGAGCATAATGTGTGAAAAACTGACTGATTCTCGAGATCAAATAAAAACTCTAACTAACTATAACACACACACATCAGAAACTTACTACTTAGGGCTAGAGTAGTTCCGAATCTCAAAATCTTACCCACGATATTTTATTTATGAAATCTGGGAATTCTATCGTTATCCCTTATTTGAGTCAGATTTCAGCTCCAGTCTGTGGGACATTTACACGTAATAATATCTTCAAAATTCTGTTTACGCCAGCGCAGCGCTGGCAGCGTAAACAGTATTAATTACTTCCAAGAACTACATAAAAAGATTGCATGGAAGATCTCAATTAAAATTCTCATCTATATATATTGCTTATGAATGCAGATAGAATCTCATCCAACTCTTTCGTGTGTATTTACTTTTTCTGTAAATATTAACCCTCCGCCCGGCTTAATCTCTACTACCCTGCACAACACTGCGAATTACTTCTCCATCTCCATGTTAAAATTATTAATTATGTAGGCTACATTGTTATGTGCATTATGATTTATGAATACGAACATTGAACAATAAAATCTACCGTGCCGTTTGCCCATAAGGTTATAAAGAAAAGTGTAAAGAAGTTTTCATTACGAACAAAGGCAATTATTGTTAAGAATGTCAGGATTTATCCTTGTATTATTGACATAATGTTTTGTGCTGTTCAGTGTTCAGCATTCAATTAAGTTTTAAATTGGTGAATCAGAGAAGGCCAAAGATATAGAAATGCTTCAGCGCAAAATGTATATCTTTGCACAAAAGCATGTAGATCCTTTTGGTCTTTCCTAGGACCTCTGAAAGTATAAGAATAGCAATAAATAATTCGTTTTTATTCTTGAAAGTCTCCCCAGTCAACATCCACCTCCCCCTGAATCGCAGCCACCTCCGCCGCCACCTCCTCCTGAATCGCAGCCACCTCCACTTGAAAAGCCGCCACCTCCTCCTGAATCGCAGCCACCTCCCCCTGAATGGCCGCCACCAAAACCACCCGAATGGCCACCTCCAGCTGAACCGGCGCCATCACCCCCTGAATATGCTTGGGTTGTCCAAAATCCTCCCCATCCTACATCACTTCCAGTATAATTTGAAGTGGAAGATTTTCCATGTCCAGCAGCCGTAGCAGTTCCATTTTTGCGACACCAAAGATAGCAAGAGATTGTTGATACCAGAAACAAAGTGACCTATAATAGATCAGATAGATCATGAATGTCATTTTTGGCACATTTTACTGATTTAATACTATATTATAGTGATTTTTTATGTAGGTTCAGAAGAGATTATCGTCGTGTTTATGTTAGTGCGCGTTCGTTCTGTCTGTCTATTGTATCTATCTGAGGCCTCCTAACTTTTGACTGGAGTAACATTTTTGAACTTTGTCTTCGGTTATGAAATTTGAGGTCAACGAAGCGAACTAGTTTCCAAAATGATCATAATCGAACATATCCCCTATCTGTGGAAACATGGTAAATTAGTTTTTATACGTTATAGAAAGTCTTGAAATAACGTTAGCTCATTTGAAAGTAGACAGCTTCTTCTGCAACTTTTATTCAAATGGTCATGATATAATACACCCCCTGTCTGTCTAGGGGTGTTTTTTAAGTTGTAGAAAGTCGTAAAATAACTCATTCAAAATGATAGCAATAATATACACGCCAATAGCAGAGCTCGTCTGAGTCAAAGTCAAAAGTTTTTGTTACTTTTCTTCAGTTTTCATGACTTAAATTAATGACCTTTCATCTTCATATACTAATAAATTCTTACCTACATCTGTTACAACAGTTATTTATAAACATAATTTCGAGTCAACGCAAAATTCTAAAATAAATGCACCCCAATTTTTTAAATTTAAATATACAGTAATTTTTGCTATAATGGATTCAAAATTTCTTACCGCAATAAATACTGTTATTACGATCGGAATCGTTTCCATTTTGAGATTTCGACAGTTATGATTTATGAATAAACTCGCTATAACATAATGATTGTAACACCCATGAGAAAACGGAATAAATACTAAATCGTTTTGGTCTCAATTTGGTAGTATTTATATAACAATTCGTGTATAATTACCTAACCTAGCTATTACCATGTGTAAATGACGCAAACATAAATACAAATGAAATAGATTCCAGCTTGTAACCGGACACACGTGACTATGTACTATGTACACTGAATAATAAACTGTGCAGGAGAGTGTGTCTGCTTGTATTGTAATGGTAATACTTTTCTGCAACAAACGTATTTAGTTTATGTTTACAGTTTACGTCCATTTCTTGGTATTGGAATGGAATACCTAATGATATAAGTAGGCTAGTTTATGCACTGTGTTGAGTCATTGCGTCTACCTAAAAGTATCTAATCTATACTGCGAAATCCAGCAGCCTATATTCTATATATTTATAATATATTCTACGAAAAGTGCGAATTAAGTCAACTATTTAATTAGTCAGCTATGGCATATTGTCATCACATCTTTTGTATCCTCCACCACAGCCCTCCACAGACTGGGTACTGCGGGTACCATAGGCCTATAATATACCATCTTTGTAGAGAATCTTTTTCTATAAGTTATGTACCTGCCAACAGATTAGAAAATATAAATAGTCAGATGAATACAAAAAGAAATTACTTTGTAGTTTACACTTTACACTATATTACTTGTCCATAAAACTGCACTCAATTTATGTATATTTAATTACACATGCTTATTTAAACTAATAATGGAAAATCCTATAATACTACATTTGATTTGTTGATACCAGAAACAAGATGCCTTTTATAATAATAGATTACTGTATTTACCAGAGTCAACTATGTTTCAAATATTGTCGTTCATGCGAAAAATTAATAGTGTAAATAACATGTAAAAATATTTTTTCAAGTGTCTATTGTAAACGTAAAAAAATAATCAGGGCAAATTAATTCAGTAAATAGGATTGATGAATGTAATTTTTGGCTCATGTTACTCGTGATTTTATGTATTATTCATGAACAAAATTATCTCGAGTCAACGTGCACCAATCTATTTATGTATCAAATGTATTTATGTAACTGATTCCAATCTTCTTACGGCAACTAATAATATGATCTCCAATGTTGACATTTTGACAGTTATGTTATGAATAAATTATAACATTATAATACCCCAGAGAAAATAACAGACTAAATACTAAATCGTATTGGTCGCATTTTTGGTAGTATTTATACGCGCTAATTGTGTACCCAATCTAAAATGACGGAAACGTCAATATGCAAATGAATTTGACGTGAACGTATCACACTGTGAAATCCAGCTACCTAAATTCTACGAAAAATGTACATCATCATAAGTCATAAAAGTCATAAAAGAAACTGCCATGCTTATTTTATTTTTGTATATTTATACTACAAATTGAGTTACACATGCTTATTCATAATTTCACCAATTAATTAATGGGATATCTTTCTACATATTTCACAGTGATTTAATAGTGTTCCATTTCAGTCGCCTAAAAGAAAACCGGCTAAAATGGTTGAAATAGCTATTGGTCAAAATTGTCTTAAATAGGCCTAACTCGGATATCTTATTTTTAGATTTTGCAAATGTATTCGTTGAGCCAGCTATCCGGCATCTCATAAACTACGGAGTCTACCAATTTCTCGACTTTTGCCTTTACTATTTTAAGTGTTAGGAGAACCTCCTCTTCCCCCAAGTCTCCTACAAACTCAGATGTGATATTAACTGTCGCATCGGGAACCAATAGTTGATTTTCATGAGCCTGTGCAAAGAGGCTTACTAAACGTCGTTCCACCTCGTGTTTTATAGATCTAGCTCCGTAATGAATATTATAGCCTTCAGATAAAGTAGCTAACACCTGTTTATCCCATTTTAATTCTACTTTGTGATTTTCTTTAGCTTTCCGTGACCAGAACTGCAATTCTTTGGTGACAAGTTCAAGGAGTTCAGATTTGGAAAACGGAAGAAAGTACACCATTTCGTTTATTCTTCCTAAAAACTCGTCCCGTTTAAAATGTAGTTTTAGGATTCTTCTAACTACATCTTCTTTAAAACTTGACGATATTTCAATCAGTTCTTGACAGCCACCTTCGTGGTATTCGTTTGAATTCATTTTAAATTCTTCACGCAATTTAAGTACGTGTTCGGCAATCTGTTCACCAGCTAAATTGGACGTCATCACGAAGATGGCTTCTTTACACTGAATGGTTGACCCACGGCCATCGGTCAGACGACCTTCGTCAAACAGTTGGAGTAACACATCTAAGACATCAGTATGGGCCTTCTCAACTTCGTCGAACAGAACCACTGCTTTAGGAAATTTTATCAGTTTATTGGTTAATTGCCCACCCGATAAGTAGCCAATGTAGCCAGGAGGACTGCCAATTAGTCTTGTGATAGAAAATTTATCGTAGTATTCTGACATATCTATGCGAATAAACGCATCTTTATTATGTTTAAATAAGTAACTTGCTATCTGCTTTGCTAACTCCGTTTTTCCTATCCCTGAGCTGCCTAAAAATAAGAAGAGCAATGGATGCCGGTTGTCACTCCATCCACTCTCTTTCCGACGAATAGCTATGAAATAAAAATTCGAAATTAATTTTCTGGGTATTTATATACATATATGCGTACGCTGAGTGTATGTGGTACCAAATAAATGAGTTACCAGCGCTAACAGTTTTTATTGCACTTTCTTGACCGACAATTATTTTCTGCATTCGTTTCTCAAGCGGAAACCGTCGCCTCTCTTCAGCTTCAGCTTCTTTATCTATTAAATTTTTTTGATATACTGATATTATAGTGTATTGTATAAGCAAATGTTATAGTTTATTACAACAAAATATAATTTACTGGAGACTGGCTTTTGGGCCCATGCCCATAAGACCGAGCAGAAGTCATAGGTACATTTGGCACAACAATATCCTACTATTATTGGTAAAAAATTGTTCAATAACAATCTAACAAAATATATAATCATTGTTAGTGCTAAAGCTAAATGATCCAATTATGGTATCGATCGATTCCTTGGCCTTTCACGGTAATGCGTTTGCCATTCACAATGATGTGCTGTGCGGAGTCTAATCTATGAGTCCGAAAGTCCGAACCGAAGTGATAAATCCTTCCAGTTCGACCAGAAATACGCTTCTTTTGTTATATTTTGGCACTGGATTGGTCAATTCTTTTCAAATGAAGCAATTTAAATGGCTATTCCCATGACGAAAATTTTACAGGTGGTATTTTTCGACCTTGACCCATCATTGATATTCCCTTTTCCTTTCCTACCCTTTTCCCTATGAAATGCTGCACTTTTATCGATGCATAATGTAATAATGCATAATAAATGACGATAAAGCAATGATTATGAACAAAAGGAAAATTTTGTGGAGAAATATATTATAATTTTATTTGCATTTTAAAATCAGTCGGTGGTGGATGCGCTGCCACTTCCACTGTCCCGTCCACAGCTGGAATCGCCTCCTCCGTGCGAACATCGTCCCCACTCTGCGTCAGTCGACGGGACATTACTGTTAGTGTCATTGCTAATAATTGCTGTGTCGAACCCATGATGTCCCGTATATCTGGATTTCGGTGCTGCATTTGGCGATTTCATTGGACGTCCTCCCATGTTCATCTCTTGCTTCCGACACATCCCACAAAATATCGACCCCACCTAAAATCAGTAAACATTAGAATTAGCTACAAGCCAGAATAGAGCGAAAGCGAAACTACCTAATGAAATAAATACATTTGCATAAAACTTATATATAGATATGTATAAAATATGTAAAATAACTTACCACGATGATTACTACAAAAATAATACCGGCAATCACTAATTCTATCATCTTGGATGAATAAATAACACTGTAGTTTGTTATTTTCGAATGCACCCGACAGTGGCACAAATAATTGATATCCAAATTGTCCTTAAATGCTCTCGATCAATTTACAATTCTTCTGAAATCATCTTATTGTCCCATTAATTTCTATAAAACATACAGAAGAAATAAACACGCCAGAATAAAAATATTAATCATCTGGAGCATGTGCTAATTGTTTAGGTACTTAATAGAATTACTATATATAAAAATATTTATGAAGTTTTGGAGATATTATATGTACCTATGTTGCATGTTTGTATGTATGTATGGTAATTTTTACGTGACTTTGTTTTTGTTGCAATGCGCCTATTTCCAATACTACAATGCTATTATGATGGGTTTGCATTGCTATGTCATAATATTTAAGAAATAAAACTATAAACTCCACTCTGGGTGAGCATCTTTCAAAATTACACCCAAATAGTGGTGGCTAAACCTTTCGATATTCAATAACAGTGCTGGTGGTCTAGTATTGCTTTTCGGATTCAGATAATCGGATTGTCAAAATAAATTTGGTATTTTTTAAAAGTAAAAATATACCATATAAAAATATACTTCCTGGGCAATAGTAGCATACATATATACATATGGGTTCACAATCTCATTCATTGCGCAACGGTTTTGCTTGTTCTACATAATCAAGTTACCTATTGGTTATTAAAGATGGGAATTTGCATAAGTGCGTGTGTAGATACTCTTAAAATGATTCCAAAGTAAATAAATAAATGAGTACGTGAGCACTCAACTGTCCGAGTGTATAATATCTGTAATTATTATATCTTATTTGGAAATAGTACATACCTGGCGGAGTATATACTGTTTACTTGAAGCTGTACTTCAAAAAGCAGCCGAACATTTGCATAAAAGTGTGCACGTAGCTATCTGAATATTATTTACATGTATAAGAACAAGTATTGAATCTGTCTCAACACTTAGGCAAATAATATTGTGGACTTTTCATATCTAGTAATACAATACTCACTTCACACTCCCTATAATTATAGACAGATTCACAAAAAGTGATGGAAAAGATCGAATAAAAGACGTATAGGCAGGCACTCTTGGAGAAGACAGTGATTTGTCTACCTGGCAAAGAAGAAATGTTGAACAGCGATGACTGGAAAATGTGTAATAGCTTAAAATATATTATAGGAGGTATAGGGAGATAGATGCAAGATGTGCACTAACGACCTGTCTAGCAGTAAAGAGTTTCTGGTTCCTTAGATCTATTTATTTACATACATAGAGCACAAAGTTTACCAACTAAACTACATATTCATAGAGATTAGATGTGTGTGGATGGGAGATGCAGGATGCAAGTGCTAAAGTGCTAACTGCTATTGAGTATAAAGGTGGATGCACGTAAAATGATCGTATCGTGATGATGTGAGTTAGCCTAGCCGAGTGGGTCGAATTAACACAGAAGAAGAGAGACGAGTTTTGCTACGACTTCAAGTGGAATGGATTGGAAAACCAAAAATGGCAAATGAGAATAACCTTGGACATCCAACAAAAAAACTCGAATTCATCTGTTTTCTTGTACTGCCCTAGGCTATTGTTAAGCTCTATATATGTATTAATTTCATTCACCTTTATAACATCTTGCTTCACTTCTGCCTGCATCTATATACATTTAAAACAAACAATTTCAGAAGAAGATGCCACAATAACTTTATATAACTTCTGATGCATTATCTCATATTTAAAATCTAATTCTATGCTGAAGTAAATAATACAGGACTGGTTACAGCATTCGAAAAAATAAACTTGGTTTTCCCATTTAACAAACGGTTTCTTGTAACAGTTTGCGCAACTAAATATTTACTATTTCAAAGGATGAAATATGGAATTTACTGTCATCTTTGCACCATTTTTAATATCCATGAATTTCTTCAGTTCAATATCATTACATTAAACGCAACGAATGCGGTTGCATTTATATAAGTTAAAATTTCGGTATGGGTTCAGTGGTTACAAAAAATCTAGTACACTACAAATTACTAACAATAATGAACCTATAATTAATACAAATACTACACGCATTTGCTTAATGTGTAATAAATGATTAGTATAACTAAGCACGCCATTAATAATGCATTTCTACTACACACTATCAACACTTTAAAGTACTGTTTTCAGTAATTGGTAATCGTGGTTATAACAATGCAATCTGTGTCTCAAAAATTGTGTAGACATTATTTACTTACACATTCTGCCATTAAAGTATCTAATAAAATGTATGGTACCTATAATATGGTACCTATAACACTTAGCTTTTGTATGGTTAATTAAAAATGGTGTATATGAAGTCACCGAAACCAAGAACTGTACATGTTCTTCAACTTCACTTTAACATCTATTGTACCTCCCGTTTAATACAATTAAACAAACACTACCAAGTTTTAAGCAACTAATTATAGAGTGGGTGTTCGACTTACGAGTTCGTGTTAGATCTGATTGCCTTTCCGTTCAGTTGGAAAGTCAATTCGGTCGCTGTTATGCGCATCCTTATACCTATATAGTAACTGCATATATACAAATTCCTAAAAATATTGTTTTAAACTAAAATTAAATCAGGATACTTTATTCAAAATGCAATGCTAAATATGTTGTGCAGATACCTCACTCATGACGGTAGGTACATTATAATCATCGGTTCCTGTCCTCTTATAGATAAAATGAACATGTGAACGAGAATTTTATTTTTCAAAATAAACTCCATGGGAGTATAAACCAGAATTTACTTTATCGTTTGAGATTGACCATTACGAACGACTTTGATTTTTGTATCAAATTATACTACCAACGTCAGTCTCATCAATCAGGTATCCCATTGGTTTAAAAAACACAAACCCCTTTTATTGCACAAGAATGTAGTACAAACTACAAAAAGAAGCAGACGTATTATCAGGAAGGTGATGTAACAAACTAAATTGCAATAAAATGAAAATATATTCTTGGGGAAGCAAGGCTACTTAGCCAAGTTGACATATCAGATACCATTCATGAGTTTCACGTGTCATTCAAATTCGTCATCCAGAGGCATAAATTGATTTTTTAACATAAATTCAATACAAGAAAGACTAGAGCTGTCAAATCTGTCTAAAAATTAAGACGAAGATGAATATCAAATTGTGAGCACTCCTGGAGAACAAGACAGTAAAAACTGGAAAACCGGTCCCGTCCTTATTAATATGCACTCGACAGCTCATACATTCAAAATGGTTTACTTAAAAGCAATTGTCTATGTGCGTACTTGCGTACCATCAACCCAAGCCAACTACGTAATTTTGGCATCCTACGATACCAAATGCAATTGCTTACCTAGATTACACTTTTTACAACTTTAATGTACAAAAACGATGCTCTCAAAGTATTTAAATAGTAAAGATTACCCGACCTGTTACGTATCACGAATATTTATCATGTGCATAACATCTACTGTGTTGTGTCCTGCGTCTGCAGTCTGCAGCAGACATTATACCATTTAACTTACTAAGTTGTTTCTACAACATTTTAATATGCTAATTGCTAGTTTTTATCTAACTAAAATCAAGTATCTGTGCATTCTGCTCAATGTAAAACGTATGCCTTTGTTGTAATACATTGTATTTTAGCGTGCAATAAAAATCATAGATTGTAATACCATTTAAGACCACAAATCTGAGTACAATCGTACTACATGCGTACTTATTATAATAATTCGTAATACCTATCTTTACCTGCCCTCTTGCCATCAAGGTAATCGGTTTTTTAACGAATTTCTTTTGCTACTCTAGCTCTACTGCGATTCTATATAGACAGACTTATTTCATATGTTTCAATAATGTAACTGCTATACTATATTAACTTAAATCAGAAAAACTTGTCCAAGATTTAAACGTAAATTACATACCACAATAATAATAATGTAAGTAGGTACGACATGTACAACTTGTTGTAACGGTCAATCTTGTCCAGAAGATACATACATTACACATCCATGCAGCTGCATATTAATGGGTTATGTGGTTGCCACCTCATAATCCATTTTTTTCTGTTTGACATTGTTTCAATAACTTTTACAATAGTATAAATACGATAATAAACTTCAGTTTCAGCACCCACTCTTCACTTTCGTCTTGTACCAACCAACAAGAGCCGTAGCAAACGATTGTTTTTAAAAAATAGTCTTCAAATCATCCCTAATCATGAAAGTTGCCGTAATCCTCTTGGTTGTAGTTGCCGGTTGCTCCGCTCAAAGCCCGGCTATCATTGCTGCTGGAACTGGCCCTATTGTAAGAATTTTAATATACTACGTACTTGAATTTAATTAAATTTGAACATTTTCGTAATATTTTAGTAATTACCGTTTCATTTTATACAGCCAGCAACTCCGGTCTTGAAATGCCAAAAAGGAATCCTTAGCCCTGATGAAAGGCTTGGCAGATCATTGGCCAAATGCTCTGATCCACAAGTCTATGGAGAAGGACCTGGAAAACTTAACCCAAATGTAATAATTTAAACTAATTATTAACTTTTAACTACATTACATGACATTAATAACATTAATAATACAATTGATATCTTCTTATTTTTTCAGTGCGCCATGTTTTGCCTCAACAAAGCTTTCGGACTTGTGAGTTAATTACAAATATGTCCTTGCAATGTATTTTTTATGAAATGAATTTCTAATACAATTTATTGCCAAATTTTAGATCAACTCAAGGAACTTACCTACCGTCCAAATATACGATAACTGGGTTGATACTAAATTCCCAGCTAAGCATCAACCCATGGCCAAGAAACATTTCAGGGATTGCTACGAAAGATTCGGTACGAAAACACAATTAATAATTTACTGACACTCCTTATAATACAATGCTTGTTGCATAAATATAGAATTTTTGAGGTAATCTTATTGTTATATTTGACTCCCAGGGTCCAAGATCGATTTGAACGACAGTACCTGCAAAATGGCCGGTGCTTACAACACTTGCAACTGGTCAATTCAACCAAAATTGGTAAAACTTTAAAAACAAAATGGCTATCACATTTAGATCTTTTGAAAAAATTGTATTTAATTGATCTTCAAAAAATATCCTTAATCCTTAGACTTGTTAAGCCTTCTGAGAAACTATGCCTTTCTGCAGTCGTCATCATTGTGGCTTAGCTGGAACTGGAACAACTCCATTACGAAACCAAAAATTCAATTCTTTTATTCATTTTAATAATCCTCTTCAATGTTTATATGCATTTCTTGCTGTTACTTTGATTCCTGATAAATAAAGCCAAAAATATTATCATCTAAAAGAACCAATGAGGTTACACATGATTATTCGCTAAGGATCGGCTAATACTGGCGACATAATATAATACATCCACCAAACCATACTAAACTTACTAAACCATAATTTTTACATTTTTTCTTGATTTCATATGAAGTGCATCACGAGAGCTGAGCCCATTGGCAATAATTTGTTTCGTTCCTTTACATTTAGCTCATAGCTTAAATATTGTAGTTTTTATTTAATTTTTAATAATTTTTCATAATCTTTAAATTATTAAACGAAACTACATACAAATCTATAAAACATTATTTTATAGTACACTGAAGGTTGAATAGAAGTTGCAGGCTAATTCGGAGTCTGAAGGATGTTCTTTGGAGGCCCTTTTTTCATTCCCTTAACAGGTGCATCCCGACGCTCATTTCGAGAAGGCTTTGGAACTTTTGGTTTTCTAGACTTTGTAGGGATATTGATGACCAGGCTATTCTCCTTATTGACGATCTAAAACCAAACCGTGTTGTTCTAGTTAGCATTATGATGATTGATGAGGTTATAGAAACTTTTACCTTAGTGATTCGTACAATTGAACGTGACCATGCATACAAGGGTTTGACTTGACTGGGGATCATAGATTCCCACCTAGGGGTGCGTCGGGTGCGGACACGGGGTCTGGACGCCGGAGGCGTCCAGACACGGGGCCGGAAGGCGAAGCCTTCCGGACACGGGTCAGGGGTCCAGGGACACGGGATTCGGACGGCGAAGCCGTCCGAACACGCGTTGTGTAAACGGAGATACGTGATACGTGTTAGCCAGGTGGGGAATCCGGACTAACACGTATCACGTACTACCATTTCTTTCGCTTGGAACTGAAAATTATACATTAAAAATGACTTAATTTGAGCATTTTTTAAATCGCTCGTAATATGTTTTAAAAGCGGTTTTCCTATACCCCTTTGTATAAGAAATCTGAAAAAATCGTGCCCCTCCGGGGACACGGGGTATGGCAGATGGCCATAACACGGGTCTGGGGAACATCACAGTGGGAATGTATGCTGCAGACACTATGTATACAGAATAAAAATAGACTACGGGAGTGCATATATCGCCGCTTTTCTCCAGCTTTATAACATTCATAATAATAATGCAATGCAAAATGCAATACCGATGTTTGTAAGAGGCATTTTCTACATTTTTTACTTCTGGAAAGGCAAAAATTATGCTTAAAATTACAAATAATTGGACAATTATTTATGGAGATCTTATATTATAATATGGTGGTACGCGTTTTTATTTTCTATATCCGTACAGCGAATTCTATTAGCGATATTAAGAATTTATTTTCAGTTCTGCAAAGATTATTAATGATTGCCAGGATTAAGACATTCATCCGAAATATAACCAGGTTATATTTACATAAAACTTCCTAATCGTAGACGTTACCAAATATCTTCCAATTTCAGCTCTTTACAGCGTGAATACAATAGTTAATATCTGTTTTTGAAGTCCAGTGCCATGTATTGGTTATAGGGTTGAAACACATTCCGTGAATTAGTCGCGTTTGAAAATTGTCTGT
>JABASH010004832.1:0-13225 GCA_019776445.1 Tomocerus maximus | reverse complement strand
CGTCCGTCACCTTTATTTAATAATCTACAATACAAACTGTTTAAGGAAAGTTTTTATATAAGTCAATGTATAAAATAATGTTTTTGTTTGCGTAAACAAAATTCTTTTAATGAACGAATCTACTCTTTTGTAATGAGTAATGAGAGAGCCTTGGTATTTTCTAACGCAGGTCTGTAGTGGACATTTTTTACGATTTCAGTGCAATTAAATGTTTGTAATAAACATAGTAATGAACATTACATCCATAAATCCTTTTCATATTGAAAGATGGAAAACTTAGTATTTTAATTTATGTTCCATCTCTCAGTCTAAAGAATAACTATTAAAGCATAAATGAGCTGACCATTGGAAATATAAATATCGAAAGTAATAAAATTAAAAAAAAACTCCTTGAATTCCCACATCGACAACAATCTCTTACACTTCTGGCTATCGACAGCGAAGGATTTATTTTTATCGACCGACGAGCTGACTTCAGAAATATCTTTGTCACAGAGATAAACTGTTCAACAAGGAAAGGCTATTGAAAAGAAGGAATTTATGTAAATGTCTGCTTAGTGAATAATAAGCCAGGGAGCATATGTAATTTATTTAATTAACTGTCCCAGTCAAGAAAATATTTTTAGTAATGACGATACAATTTCATTTTAAATTATCCAATCCACAAATTATCCTTCAAACGGAGTCCTTAATCGTGTGGTCATGATTGTGAGATTGGACAACAGAAGAGCTTGCATTCAACTAAAGAAAAGGCATTTCTTGGTTTTAAAATAGTTAAAAATATTCTTAATATCTGGCATTGGCAAATTGAACGTGTGAAAACAGCTCTTCTGTTGGATTACAATGCAGTTACCATTCATCCCCACAGGGTTCACAGGTGCATTTGTTACAAAAGAATACAAGTGATGTAGTCCCATAATAAATAGCTTAATTTAATTACAAAAGAATATCATAAAACATTTTTGCCCTTCAATTTTTCATGTAAATATCATTTTTAAGTGATTTATCATTTTCTATGATTAGAATATTTTGAAGAATTTTTGTTATCAATTTAAACAACGACATTCCTGGACCTGTCCCATAACTAATGTAATATTATAACGACATACATAACGACATATAATATTATAGACTTATATTATATTGAGTCTTCAATTTCTAGCAAACACAAAAAACCATGTGTTTGAATATACTGGGACAAATAGGAAAAAAGTTGCACTTTGTGTGGCTTGTTGTGATGTTATGTAGCTTTTGAGACAGTTGAATATAAGAGATAATTCATATAGATTCAGTCATTAAATTGCGGTGGAAAACAAAAACATCTGTAATTAAAATAACTCAAACTTTACTAATTATAGGTTGGAGAAGAAATGCGACAGAATTCGCTAAAAACACTCAAATGAAATTCACTTGAGAAATTGTTTGTAACTTGTCTTGGTGACTTTAAATTATTCAGTTGTGCGCACCGATTTTCTGGCTGTAGTTATAATTACCTACCCTAAATTTTGTCATACAAGCACAAGCCAGTTTTCAGGATTTTGTTTGCTGAAAGCAATATATTTAAGTGTGATATAATTTTTTACATGTTTTGGAGGACATCCTATATAAAAAAAGCTCTACTATATAGCATTTGCATTTTAAATCTTTCTGCAAACTACTCTACTGTCTCAGGGTTATTTTATTCGATAAACGACCGTACTTAATACTGTTGCAGTCTTTGCAATGCACAACATTTATTTGCCACAAGCCTATAATAATCGTTTCTCGACATGTAATAAATTGAGACCTCAGTTTATAATAGATTAGTCAATTATGCGCAAATATATAGCCACGGTATGATTGAAAATCTAATTTGATGATATTCTACTACAATACTTGTCTATATCCATTTGGATAAAACGTCGACCAAAGCGAAAGAGATATATCTTGAACGTAACATGACATGCACACTTGATATCAATCAAGAAACAGTTAATGCAAGCAAATACCAATATTTACAAAAGGTAAATGAAAATAAAAAATGGAAGTTTTATTAGTTTTTGTGGTGGAAAGCGTTTTGGCTAAATGCATATTGTCATGTAATGTTCAACGACTAAATTTGTCCATTCAGAATGCCTATCAAGGCTAGATAACTTGAGATAGACATTCCCGGAAAATATTTAGGTACATTTGTCGTATACCTATCTGCACTGAATAGTATTTTGTGAAGGAGCGAGAGTGACTAGACTACTCTGAAAAGTATAGAATGTAGGTAGATAAATGGATCATAAAATATCAAGCGGACATCGATTTGTCCAGCAGACGAACCTTTCCGTTTCTTTACCTTTGCATTGAATATGAAATGTCCGGAGAAATACAATATTTGTGCACTACTAAATGACAGAAGGGAAATGTTAGCATTTAAAGCGATAAAGGCCCATAAAAATATTAATTTATAGACTTGTCTTGCTGATACCTCTTTTATCTACTGGCTAGCGTGTTATTTTCACTCTGCCTTATAAATTATAAATGCTGTCTTGATTATCTACTTATGCATTTTCGATCGAGTGTTCCTTCATATGACACTCGAGTTATATTTAAATTGTTTCCAGTCATGTTATACCATTACACGATTACACAGCAATTTCCAATGTTTTTATCATTGTTACCTAGAAGTGCGGACTGTAATTATAACTCTGAGCAGCTTAGCTAGCTGAACTAGGGAATTTGGTTACAATATTGCAAACACGATACCCATACAGCAGTAAGTAATTAATGTTTTGGACTTGAATTTTGGTCTCTGTCATTATGCCAGTCATTGTCAGTTTTTACTTGGAAGTTATTAGTAGCTCTCCGGTCTATGTCATATAGGCTAGTGACAATTTAGGTGGGATTCCTTACAGTAGACTAAAAGTTATAATTATTAAATGTGCTGTAGATATTACCCGTCTAGAAAAGTTTTTTAATTATAAAGTCATTTTTTTCAATAGCATGGAAATACATATACTAAGCCGTTGTTATCGGTACTCAGTTAGTATAGAATAATTTGGTTTATGTTGCACGGAAATGGGTGCCCAAAGTAGCAAAGATGAAAACAAACTTCCAGAAATCAAGAAAAGATTCCAGCATAGACAACTCTTCTTCAAATCAGGCAAGCTCGCAGGTTTGTATTTGTTCCCTGCATTTGAGAAAATTCTATTTCTGTACTTACTTACTCACCTGTCACCTACTAAATAGATATTGGGTTTGGTTGCTGTAGTATGTAGTTGTATTTGTATGTTGATCTGCACAAAGTTGTCCCAATTCATGGAATATATTTTCAATTTTTCAGACGCCTATTTGGGAAAGTTGACGGACAAACATCATCAACAGGGGATTATAATCCTGGACTCAGACTCCGAGGATGAACATACAGGATTTGAAAAATTGTGTTCAGTATCCACATTTGTATTTACCAGATTAAACGAGCGTATGTTACTTAAATATAGTTATGGTACATTATATACATGCTTATTTTGCTACACTTAAACGGTTTATGGACGTTTTTTAGAACCATTCTATTAATACTTTGTATAGATAGCGTATTGATAGATATTGGGCAATATCCGTTCTTAATCATTTGACAGATAGCATTAATTTTTGTAAATGTGGAATTTTCAGGAACAAGGGACGGATTTGGGTTTCGATGCAAAATCTCATTGATAAAAGGTGGACGAACTTCAGGTCATTTTGTGGTGAGTCAACTGATAAAACCTAAACGAGGCTTCCTTGGTCGAGAAGACAGTGCGTTGACAATCGAAGAAATATCCCATGAAACAATTGTTTCAAATACTCAGAAAAATGTTGTAGAAATTATTTTTCAAAAAGAGAAACCAGGTAGCCTGTTTTCCGAGTCAAGAATCTCTAACCAAATGACCACCATTTCAAATAACGAAAATGCTGCAGATCCAATATTATTTCATGTAAGCCAATTTGATATTTATTTGGGTTCCCATTTTAGAAATAGGATATGGGAAATAGTTTGTACGAAGTTGTAGACGTAAACTTGACTATTATCGTAGGCGAGGACGAAGACTCTGGCACAAACAAATTTCTAGATAATTCCCGTACAATTTACTCTCGATTTATTCTAGAATTAAGGACAGAGTTTTGCAATAATACTAAAATATAGACAATAATTTTGTGTATGAACGTGCTCTTTTTTAATTGCAATATTTTCTACTATTATTTGCTAATATTGATGCCCTATCATACCCTATCGCCAGTTCTCATGTAGTGATATCGACTTCCTACAATTATGATAATATCTTTTTCGCCTAGGAAGGTTCTGGCTCCAGTTCTGTAGAAAACTGATTAACCGATACCTACTAATGCCCGTATTGCCAAGGTTATCCCCTCATAGGGCTTTTACTACACCAAATACAGATAATATCTGTTTTCTGCAGAATCGACTTTACATGCTTATTCCCCACTCAGGGTTCTGAGCGAATTTTCAAACAACTTAACTGTGCAAAAAAATGGTAGATGTCAGTGAACCTTGGAAACATTGAAAGAAAGTATTCATTGTAACATGTATTAGTTACCTGTATGTATAGCTGAAACTTTATGCAAACATTAAATTGTTCCTCCCTCATTATAGTCATTTTAAATCTGCAATGGAGCATCTTAATGGTAGCTTGTCAATTACTTTAAGGGTGCCGAAGTAAATTGTGATTCTCATTTCATTGGTGAAATTGCTGTAAAAGAACATTGGACGAGTGCATACGAACTGAAGAATGACAGAAAAGTTGCAGTATTGATTGCCAAAAGAGTTAAAAGACTGTCGGGTGGTATGGAATTCCTGGTTCGCTTTAATATTGATATTATAAATATTTATACATTTACTAAATTAATATTTGTAAGCATAAAGTAACTTTTTTGCTATACCTATACTTTTCTATAAGTATAAGTAATGCTGCCTATACATTTCCTTGCAAATAGCAGTTTTATTTTCTTTGATACGGCAATAAAAGCGTTTTTGCCTAATCCAATATTTGGTTTTAAGGTCTCCTCGCCCGAAGAAACCGAAAATAGCAATCCTGATATTTGCGTAGCTACATTGGTGAGACTGGAGGAGGCAAAATTCATATTGAAGATTTATGTCGATATTTCTAATGACAGCAAAGCACTTGTCATTTCGTTTGTGATATTTCTTATTTACAGATTGTCCAGGTGACACTTAACAATATTTCTGTAGGCACCTGTCTATTTTTATACTGCTTCTTATCCACCATCTACAATAAATGTTGTTATCGATTTACCTTACATGTCTGTTTAATGGTAGAAACCTATACAAAGAAGAATAAACTCATCGAAGATTATATTAAGCCTACTATTAATAATCATTTTGTAGTCGTCGAGTAGTCAAAATTGCCAGTCTTTAACGATTTCGATCTGTGCCTTGCGTAATGCATCACTAGAAAAAATAGAATTAAAATTAAGATCAGAGTGAAAAATTTTCAAACACTGTAAAAACTATTAAATGCAGTACTAAAAATAATGAAGGTCGTGGCACTAATTATAAGTATAAAATTCCAAATGACAAAAACTGAAGTAGGCCCCAATTATTGTTGGCCATGGGACAATGTGGCCCATTAAAATTCCAAATAAACTTGTTAGTCGAAATCAAAAACATTTTCTAACTAATTCAAATTACTGTATGACAAATTGATTTGCATATATTTGGACTTATGTGGATTTATTCAGTTTTACATTCAATTGAATCCAATATTTAGTAGTAGTTTGTTTATTGATTGTTTCTGCAATACCATCATACAACTTCATATGCCTAATCACAAATTGCCATAGTCTTAACTAAAACCAAGACGAAACATTTATAGGTATACAGCAATTCTTACATAATTGAAATATGTCACATAGGCTGTACATATTGCAGTTTGGGGAACGCATCGGAATTTAATATTGATTTGGTGGAAAAGCTTATACGCTCTTGTGGTCATTTTGTACTCAATAGAAATAAGTACGATTCGGTAAACCTTGATATTTCTGAAACCCTTTTACCCATTCATCGAAATTAGTTTTGCATTTTGAAACACGATAATAATATAAATACAAAGATGTGTGTGTGGCAAATTTGCGGTTTCGTTTCACGGCAAATTCGGGGTTTTACCGAATACCATAATTATAACAATATATTTTATAATTATATTATGTTGTACAGTGTAAACCCGCCGGGTTTCAATACTCGCTGCAACGTATGTAAGGCTAGGCATCATTATTAATGGTTGATGATTCAAGCTATTTAAAATCGTATTAAAATATCTAAATGACATTATTTGATTTCGATAGTAAAATTAAATTGTGGTTGTGGACGTTGTATGAATTAGGAACGTTGGCTTTAAGTACGATGGGGGGGGGACAACTAGAATTTAAGAAAATACTTTTGATTTCCAGTCTTTTAATTTTACAAATAGGATATTTGCCACTTGGAACTAAAAGAACACATTAGTAAGTTTTTTTTTCAATACTGAGACGTGCACTCGACTGTCCCGTCATAGTTATCGGCATATCCTCCTCCGTAGTTGTCGTAATTGTCTTCAGGACATGGTTCATTTCCGTTTCCATCACTGCAGTCTCCCGAGTCTCCGCCGCCATCACTGCCGCCGTAATATTGGCCATCCCCTCCCACAAAGTCGACGCCGTTGTCTGCCAGACTATTTCGTCTTTCTCTCCTCCGTCGGTCGTTCCTCCGTCTTCGTTTGTAGCTATCGTCGCTGACTCGCTTCTTCGTATCTTTAAGATCCTCTTTGACGTTGGTTTTCTTTGCATCTTCCTTTCTCATGTGAAAATGAGCCAGGATGTCCTTCTGAAGGAAAGGCTTATTTGGATTCAGTTCCAACAGACCATTGTCATCGCTACGGATGTCCTCGAAATAGTTGAAATTGTGGGCAATGAGGACTTTCCATCTGTCCACGTACTGCCGGTCCTTCCTTGAACCATGCCAATTGTGACTGATAGTCACCGGGACGTAGCCAACTATCGACTTTGACTCAGAACTCGAGAGTTGCACCAACTTGCGAAAAGTTGTTTCAGAATGGTCGAGGATCATATTCTTGAACTGCGGGCTCAGATTTTTCTCGATTGCATTCGAAACTTTGTTGATGAGTGAGAAGGCGAAGTGGAGGTCGCCGGATCCCATAATGTCGTAGTCGGGCAACCCAAGAATGAGTCTGAAGGCATCTAGTGACATGGCCCACCCGTAGCCAGGGTGCGGGTACCACTCGTCGTATCGGTTCTGGTCAATGATTTTTCCGTGCACCACGGAATACCCGAATGAGTAGTCCGTCCTCAGAATTTCACTGTCTGGCGGGGGTCCCAGGAATTTTGCTTTTTTGAAAACCTGCACTACGGAATACTTTTTCAACTGTTGGATGGTCAATTCGACCCAATCAGGTTGGTGGAAGTGAATGTCCGCATCCAGCCAAGAGACCCATTTGGCGTGAGGGGGAAGACGAGACACGGCGATGTTGATCAAATTCTCTTTCATCCAGTAAACAGATTTGGATTTTAATTGGATGTGGAAAGGATTGTCGGGATTTGTCACCTGGAATTTGGTTTGATTTAATGACGGGAAAATGCACTCGATTGTGATCAATTGAGCCCCAGTCTTTCTCATATGTTCAGCAAAATTATGATACAGAGTGTAGCGGCTTTTAAAGGATGCTGGGTTGAAAATTGTGGTTATTACAAAGAAACTTTTAGAATCTGGAGAATGGTCGTCCGCACAGAGTTTCTTGCACCACTGCCAAGGCCAAGGCATGTTTAAATCGACACCCGAATTCTTGGTTTATTTAATAAGTATCGGCTGTTAACGGAGGACTATTAAAATTTGAATGAAACTGACTGGGGATTTAATATGATTCTGAATTATTTTCGTCTTTCCTGCACTGTAGGGCTTGGGGTCGAGAAATTTGATTTTCTGGTACTGTCATTACGTCAATACTCATTCTGGGGTGATTCATTCTGCAAATGTGCGATATGATGTATTATCTATTGTTCCATTTTTCAGATATAAGTAATACAGATAATTTAATTCCATTTAAACTCAATTAATCACGCATTAGGAAAAATAGAATATGAATAGTTAATTTTGTTAATTTGGTTAAAATGGGCGTTATCGTCCCGTAGTTGAGTTTGGTGGAATGCATTTAATCCTTGAGCCCGTAGTCAAAGATAATTATAATCAAAGTTGTGCATCATTCCTTCCGTTTACTCTGTGCAGAGGCAGACTCTGTGTTCTTATGAGCTTATCAGTTGCAAATGGTCATACATGCGTATAGAGCTGCACACTTCGCAAAGCGAGAATTAACATTTATCTGCATATAACATTTATCTGTAGTAAGGTTTTAATTTTAATAGGAATATGAAAGAGTAGACCATCAAGACAGCTTTTTATTCCCTTTTCTTGTTATTACCTCACATTTACAGATTAGTACTTTGACTCATGACCTGCCATGAACTTGCCCTTCTCGCCCTCTTATGAAACCAAATGTTGCTTTTATACTGTTGAAATGGCAGAATTTACAAAAGTATATGGTATCTGTAGATATTACACATATAGGTTATATGACTTTATGGCATTTATAATATTCTATTACCTATTGGCAACGGGTTTCCCCTTTACTAGCATTCCCAGTCGACATTTGTTAAAATAATGGCAAATTTCGTGTCATATATCGGAATAAATAGTTCGGACAATACAGTATTTGAAAAACTATAAATCCCACAATATCCTATTAATATAATATCAATATCAGCAGTTTTAGTATCATGTTACAACTTTTGTATCGTGGTATTTTTATTTTGAAATGCTGTCACCCTGAAGTTTCATTTTATACGGATATAAAGATGCCATTATGGACCTATAAGAACAAATTTATGATTCATGGAATCCGTATAATCATATTGAACACCTAAGCAAACCCATTCGAAGAATATATAACAAGTTATTATTTTATCTGTGCTTCTGTACATTAAATAACTGAAGTAGGATGTATGAATGATGAAGTCAGACAGATAATGAAAGATTACTGGAACTGGAGTAGGAGGTGTAGTTGGCTATGCATGGAGTTGTAAAGATGATAGTAGTCAACTAACTTGGGTCCATATGAGTTAGTCAGTGGGCGTTTGTTGTGTGGAGACACTCGAGAGTCAACTCCAGTAAATCGAGTAGGTATCTTCATAACAAGATAATCTGGAGTGAGATAAGCAAAGAATTGAAGGTCATGTCGTCCGGTTTGGCTCTTGCCTCGCGTTTACGTCTCGTGAGCTCTTGCCGACAGCTACCGACTTTTCACAAACTCCTGCATTTTCGAACTATGTCGTCCGGATTTTTAGTCAATGATCCTAAATACTCATTTCTCAAAGAGTTGGGTCTTTCCGATTCTAACTCTGGAGTATACGATGGCGCTTGGAAGGGCTCTGGAGAAGTAAGTATAACCAGCAAAGATTTTTATTTATTTTTTCTACCTTCAAATGGTCTTTTAATTGCAAATTGATCAAAGGTGGTGACATCAATTTGCCCGTCGAATGGAAAGCCGATTGCCAGAGTAGTCCAGGGCACCATTGAAGAATATAATGAAGCTGTGGAGAAATGTAAGCTTGCCTGGGACAGCTGGGCAGACATCCCATCTCCAAAACGAGGTGAAATAGTTCGTCAGATCGGGGATGCCTTGCGAGGAAAGTTGATGCCACTGAGCCAGCTCGTTTCCCTTGAAATGGGGAAGATCTTGCCGGAGGGGATTGGGGAAGTGCAGGAGTACGTCGACATCTGCGATTACGCAACTGGTCTGTCCAGAATGCTGGAGGGGAAGATCCTTCCTTCCGAACGTCCTGGACATGTCCTCATGGAGAACTGGAATCCTCTCGGAGTGGTCGGAATAATCTCAGCTTTCAACTTCCCTGTCGCTGTCTACGGCTGGAATAATGCCATCGCCCTCATCTGCGGAAATACGATGATCTGGAAGGGCGCTCCTTCCACTTCTCTCTGCTCCGTCGCCACCACAAAAATCGTCGCCTCCGTCCTGGAGGCCAATGGACTGCCCGGGGCCATCTGTGCACTCTGCTGTGGTGGAGCAGATATTGGAAATGCCATGTCCAACGACAAGAGACTTCCTCTCGTTTCTTTCACTGGAAGCACTCTTGTGGGCAATAAGGTCCGATATACATTTACATTGCTCAAATTAAAATATGTCATTGACACATTTATTAGAAAATCCTAAAAGAATTACTAGCAACTCTTGACATTCTATATCACAAGTTCTTATTAACGAAATTAATGTGGACGTTAAATTGTTTAGCTGGATAGATTTGTCAAATAACAAAAAATTTAATGCTGGTGAATTTTTATTGTGCTACAGGTTGGCACTACTGTTCAAGGTCGCTTTGGCAAAAGTTTGTTGGAACTGGGCGGAAATAATGCGATAATAGTCGCTGACGATGCAGACTTGGATATGGTTCTTCGTGCCACTGTTTTTGCGTGCGCTGGAACCGCTGGACAAAGATGTACAACAACTAGAAGGCTTATAATTCACGAGAAAGTAATTTAAAGTTTTTATTATTTACACATTCACAGACTCTTTGAAGGCATTTTGAGACTTCGACTTATTTGATTGATTATTCAGGTTCACGATGAAGTAGTTGCGAGACTTGTGAAGGCTTATGGGCAACTTCTTAATCGCGTTGGGGACTCATTGGAATCGAATACTCTATTGGGACCCATGCACAGCCAGCTGGGAATTGAAAACTACTTGAATACCATCAACGAAGCAAAGAAGCTCGGTGGAAAAATCGAATTTGGAGGAAAGGTGATTTCATGTAATTTTATTTGGAAACATGAAAATTAAAATTGATTCCCGAAATTGGGCTGTTTTCACCAAGCATCGACGTGTCAACCAACTGTTTTGAAATTTCCCTTAGGTAATCAAACGAGAAGGATTTTTTGTTGAACCGACAATTATCAGTGGATTGCCAAGCGACTCTCCAGTTGTCCAAAGAGAAACATTTGCACCAATTGTGTACGCTTTGAAAGCTCCCAGCGTTGACGAAGCAATTAAAATGAACAATTCTGTAGACCAAGGACTCTCGTCAAGTATTTTCACTCAGAATATCAACAGTGCATTCAGAGTGGGTAGCAAAACGTATTTTTTCCTTCCATCGAATTATTCACGACTAATAAATGTGTTCTTGATTGCTTTTACTCTAGTGGTTTGGACCAAAAGGCTCTGACTGTGGAATCGTCAATGTGAATATCCCAACAAACGGCGCAGAAATCGGCGGTGCATTCGGAGGTGAAAAGCACACTGGAGGAGGACGAGAATCGGGATCTGATTCCTGGAAACAATACATGAGGCGATCCACTATTACTATCAATTACACCAAGGAGTTGCCTCTCGCTCAAGGAATTAAGTTCGAATAATGTTCCTGAAGTAATTTATTGCTTCATTTGAAATTAAGTTCCGGTTTTAACTGATGACTGTATTAGACATATCACTATATTTCACCATCAGAATCTATTTTCTCTATAACTGACTTGTTCACTATTCCAAAATGTATCTTCGTTTGAATAAATTCACTGTGCTGCACCGGTTACACCAACATGGAGACTGTTGTCTTTTTCCGGCGTATCATTGCCAAACATTACATTGCGTCGATTGATAAGACAATAAGCACATTTTCCTTTTTATCTGCACTGTGTAACTTATTACCAGTGTTACATCAGATTGCTATAGTTGGAGGCAACACTCAATTAACTGTTTCAAACACTCTGTTAACTTGCAGATATGTAATTATATGCTTAGATTAGGTAGGAAATGTAGAGGCACAGAATGTAGGAATAGCAGCATTCAGAAGTGATTGATTGGAGTCCAATATTTTTTATTATTAATTTAAAAGTTACGCAATTTCATCTGAGTATTACATGCATTTATACCACGGTGTCGAATTACACAAACTGTGTTTGCAATTGCAACTGTAGTTGTCTTTTAGAGTTTGGTCCAAATTTCATGAAAATCATCATACAGAGGTGTACACCCAGCTGGGCCAATCCATTTAGCCCAAAGTGGAAAATCAACTAAGGCCAAAAAAGCGGACACATAGGTTTAGTCCTTTAGTTTACTGTTTGTTGCCAAATAAGAAGGAAGATACGTATGCAAAAGCCTTAAGCGTTGTTTGTAGCTTTTGTACCATAATGTAGCCAATTCCTGTGACAATAAACATATGGCCTGTGTGTCCGCTTTTTTGGCCTAAGTTAATTGGCCTATTTTATTTTTTGGCCTAAATTGATTTTCCACTTTGGCCTAAATGGATTGGCCTAGCTAATCTAGAATCTATTAGTGAATATAATAAAAGTAGAGAAGCAAAAGTAAACCCCTATTCATGCTACTGTAGAAAATAATTTTGTTGATCCCATACTACTGATATTAGCATATTTAAAGTCAATTAAAACTCACATTAGAATTGTTAATTTGCCTTTGATATTTATACTGAATTCCAATTCTAATGTTGCTTATTCAAACAAAGCATCTAATAATCAAAACAATCGGCCGAAGCATTCAGATAAGCTAAATATATAGTATACAGTAATAAGAATTGTAATGATAAAATGAGACAACCTGTTGCCGAACTTTCTCCAGAAACTTTCTCTTACTTCTTGCTCATATGGTTTCATAGACATGTAGGTACCTGAAATTGCGTGATCCGCTTGCAACCTGCTCTTCTTTATAATTGCGCAATTAAATTAGGTTGCAATACCAAATCAGTAGAAGTAGAATCTAGTCATAATTTTCATCCATTACAATCATATTTATAACTAACAGAATTGTTTTAATATTTTGATAAATGTTCAATAGTGTACGATTCGTTACTATTTATTTTAACGTTTTACATAATCGTATGTTTGACCATATTATGTACATTTGCACTACAGTTTTACTCTCACAGCTCTACCACTGAACCAAGTTTGTTTTTATATTCCTCCTAGTCCCTTTTCATTACGCTAAGAATTTTATTGCTGCTACAGAGCTTAGGCAGCATTAATAATTAGTTGGGGTTCCTAAAATTTATTTAATGTTTTAGGAAAATAAGGTATGTAAAATTCTGACAATATTAGTTATATTAGTTTACTTGTTTAATTTATTTCTACATAATAACAATTTTGAATGAATAACGGTAAAAATTTGATATTCTT
>JABASH010004831.1:0-13227 GCA_019776445.1 Tomocerus maximus | reverse complement strand
TTCGTTCGAAAGTTATCGTGTTATCAGACGGATGGACGGATGGATGGATGGACAGACAGACAGACAGACAGGGCATTCCCATAAAGCAGCGTTCCGCTACTTAATAACTAATCACTGATTGATACCACTCAGTGACAAATGGTAATAATCAATATTTTATTACTATCTGGCACCTTGCATCAATAACATTGTGTTGTGACACGAAGGAATAATATGAGTTGATAAATGCAACGATTTCGAATAAATCATACATACAGTGGAAACAAATGTATGTTGTTTGTTTGCGTTGCTTTCAATGGCAGTTGGCAGTGGCACTTAGTATAGTATATTGAAAGAAGAAGTTTAAAAGCATTATGGTATGGTACACCTTTTTAACATACTATGGAAATCGATGTTAATTATCATATTGTTATAAAACGGCGGAATTTAAGGCATCATTCGACATAAATATAATAAATCTCATCTGCAATATCTCTGTGTATGACAGTATGACTATGACTGCATGACCAAACAGACAAGTTAGGATTTGCTATGCAATCACTAGAGTATCGAGCATTATCTTTATACCTGGAAATGAATCTGACTGGATGATTCACCATATAATATGACTCACACACTCACAACGTTTTTAAGTGAATGTGTGCATGCACTACCGCATATCACGTTCATCATGTATATAAGTAAGTACGGGTAGTGGATGTTAAAATTGCGAATGATACTACCTTAGTCTGTTAGATCACTAGTGAGAACTAGTTTAAAAAAGTAATAACAATCATGACTATGGGACACAAAAGCAGGAGGATTCGTTGTATATGTATCGTAAAATGTACACGTAGAATAGGAATTCCAGTAATGTAATGTACATCAAAATAAACTTGACTAACGCTGCATTATTGTGCTTGTGTACAGAGAAGCATTCAATATAGTCAAAGTCAAATGCAATGCAATCCAAATGTACAACAAAAACGATTTTCTTGTATATTAAGCTAAACCTTCTGCTTGGCAAATTCATTCCGCTGGAAGCTTTAAGCCGATTCACATCGCACTTCAACTGAGTTCGCGTTTTCATCTCTGATTTTGTCAAAAACAAGTTACAGGATTGTGTATTTGCATTAAGTATTCCTCCTACAGTATATTAACACAGATTAGTGTTGATCTGGTGACTTGTCAGTGCAAACATTAGCTAATTAACCATAATAACCATTTTTCCTGACCGGAAAAGAACCGAAGGTGACGTTTCATAAAACTACTAAAAGTTGAAAGTATATCACCACAAACAAAACACAACGTACCGGACCGGACCAAATAAAGGAGCTATTCTTTGATTAGCGAGTTCTACAAGCAGAAAACAGCTGATTTACAACAAATTACTGGCAGCTAAGAGCAAAGAAGTAAGTTCATTTTTATCTAACCAAAACCAATACGAAATTACAAGAGTAAATAAAAGTGAAGTGAAAAAAGGTTTCCCCAAAAAGGGTTTCATACTTTTTACAACTGTTAAAACTACTTACAGTTGTTCCTCAAGATGCTTATTCATTATTATAGAATATTATATGCTATTAAAGCAAGCGACGGGCCCATCCCATCCCATATTCAGTTAGAGTAAACCATGTTCATATTCGTAATATTTATATATTACTATTTCATTTAATAGTATAGAATTTTGTGTGCGAATCAGTGTTTTATGTTAGCCGGCTTTTTTACATTTTAGCCAGCAGGCTAGCCATTTTCGGCTAAAATACTCAAAGGCCTGATTTTTATTTTAGCCACTGGCTAAAATTATGATTTTATAGAGCTAGCTTGTCATTTATCCAGCTCGTCCCCGAGCACTGGTCACTCACGCCTATGTAGTATGTACTATGTACTGTCAAATGTGTCTTGTCATGTTATTTCACATATTTTCTCATGTTGCAGAGGTGCATGACGATAGCGATGCGATGATACGGTAATGGTACTTCATGGTACCCTTGGTATCTATCGGACATCGGGTACTGGGAAGGTATTTAGGTATACCGTATACCCTTTGAAAATCATAAGGGGTTACGTGAGACATTTTCATGGCTTGGCATGGCATGTCTAAGCATTTTGGTAGCGAAAACATCAAGTTCCGTTTTGGGGTTTCGGTGTTATAGTATGTACAATATATACAACATAATTTTTTATTTCCCCGATTCGTTTTCGTTCTACTTTTAGATCATGGTATTATTAGGCTTGTTCTAGTAGTTCTAGTTACTGTCTGTTATTTCATTTGGGACGTTAGAAGACGTAATATCCAGCTATTCGTGACATTCTGGAAAAATTCCAAAACTTAAGCTTCAGTGGGGGTGGATGGGTGCTTTCGGTAAGCTCTACAAAATAACCAAAACCTCTGAACGTTCTTTCTAGTAATTCCAGATATGTAAATTGTAGCCAGGTGGAGCCGGTGGAGGACATAATTTGGGATTTTGGGATGCACAATGCACATACATTTTAACCCAAGGCCTTTAGTTGGAGTTAATAGTTAGCGTATATTATAGCATATCCATTCCTTCATGAAGCCATTATATTTTCTCTAGATAGAGTACTTACTATTGTTCATTTTATACCCCGTGTTTATTGTATGGTACGTTTTTACAAATATACAATATTCATAAGAACGATTTTTTGTTTGCCAGGACCACGATGCGATTATGCGATAGTATAGTCTTACTTACCGTGGTTTTAGGATGGTTTTACTTACGACATGGGCGGATGTGAATTTGAGACGTGAGACGTGTAGATGTGTTGTAGTTGTATACTGTAATAGGGTAGTATGATAGACTGAAGACTGAAGGTTGCTTTTGCATGTTGCATAGTTCCATTTCCATCTCCATCCATAGTTCCATCTCCATCAAGCTCAGATCCATGGCTCGTCCATGCCGAATGCGATGTGTGTGTATAATTAAGTTAATCATATACATGTGTGTAGTGACAAATTACATCAGACAGACAAGGTTGAAGACGAAAATAGCTGCTGTAATTTGTAATTATTATTTCAGAATGAAACTAGCATCATAGCACATAAAATAGTAATACAACATTTATAGGCGATAATGTGGTAGTATATACTAATAATATGCATAATATGATAGATATACATACTATAGAGTCGGGACTATTCAAATTACATATAACAGTAACTATGAAATTTTGGTCTCATATGAAGCAGAATGTGGTTTACTGATTGTAATTCCTATTTTTTTCATTTGTAGGTTATTTTCCAGAAAAAAACTCAAGACACACTGTTGCAAGATGTTTGCCAATCAGTTTGGATGTCATAAGAATGTCGAGTGCGGCTTGGTGTGTATCATCAAAAGGCCCAACAACGAAGGAACTCGAACAGGACCAATTCCTCTCGTGTCTGTTTCAGCTTTCGCTTCAGTTGTTCATTCTGTGGCCCAAGTTGAAATAACTCAGGTCTATGTCAATAAAGAAGACAAACCCATTGAAGCGATATACTATTTTCCAGTTGATTCAAATGGAGCAGTAACTCATTTCCATGCGGAGCTTGAAGGCAGAACAATAAAGGTATTTTATATGCTTACTCAGTCAGAATCTCAACAGGATATTGCAAATTACAATACAAGTATTATGTACTTCGTACCATGGACTTACGGATAAATGTTAAAATAAATCTACTGTTGTTACAATTACTTTCATCGTCTATTTAAATCCCTGCCGAGATGAGAACGTTCAAATTGAATAATGTGTGATTATTTATTACTTACAGGGAGTAGTCAAGCCTCAAGAAGAAGCAAAAGCCCAGTATGAAAAAGCGATCGAGCAACAGCAAACCGCTTTCCTTGGTGAGGAGAATAAAGCCGACATTTTCAAGGTGAGTAAACCGCAAAATATTTTGACACAACTTGTTTGTCCATGTTGACTGTATAGACCTGCAGTTGCTCACTCAAAAGTCATGTCATTTAAAAAATTCCAATATTTTATTTTTTAGGTGCGGATCGGATTCCTTAAGCCTGGAAACCAAGTGAAGATCGTCATAGGTTATGTCACTGAAGTCAAAAATGAAAAGGGATCAAATGCTATCCGATTTTTCTTGCCGACCACAGTTGCTCCACGCTACATACCTGCAACAGAAACTGATGATAAGGGAAAAGATTTGGCCAACATGGTATTTTCTGATCAATCTCCAGCACCAATGTCAATAAAAGTTAATTTGGCTATTCAAGGAGAGATTAAAATCATTGAAAGTCCTACACACAAAATTGAGATCACTGAAAAGGGACCGATTCCAGAGAAGAAGGATTGGAACCGAACTGTAGTAGAATTAAATGGAAAGACTACGGATATGGATAGAGATTTTGTTCTTCTTGTCACACCAGCAGAGACTCACACTCCAAGAATATATTCAGAGGTAATTAATGTATATATTTTGGAAATACACGAGGTTTAGGATTTGTTGTCTTGTTTCTGCCATATAGACGGAATAAGGAGAGCAAAAAGTATGCATCACATTAGTTAATTATTGTGAATAGTAATCAATTTATATATGGATTATAAATTATGGGAGACTAGCCTTTAGAATTACTCTGATTTTTTATGGTAGAAACTTGGAGCTGAGAACAACACTGTTGCAGTTATGACCCATTTTATCCCAAGTTTTAAATTGGATGAGCAAAATGCAGAACTGATATTTCTCTTGGATCGATCAGGTTCTATGCAAGGATCAAGTATGGATTTGGCCAAAAAAGCTCTTTTGGTAAGTTTTTGTACGGAAAATATCCCTTTGATGGTCGCTTTGATCGAATTTGTTGTACAGATAGTCCGGAAAAGCCGTTATACATTATGTACATCTAGGAATAGTTTTCTTTCTAGTGATATAAATCGATTGATTAAATGTTTAAAAGTTATTGTTGGTTTTATTAAAAGCTAAATTGTATTGTACTATTTAGATGTTCCTCCACTCGGCCCCAGTAGACTGTTACTTCAATGTTGTTGGTTTCGGAAGTCACTTTGAGTTTCTGTTTCCTGAAAGCGTAAAATACGACGATAAAACACTTAAGAAAGCCGTCGAACATGCTAAAGGTTGATCTAAACAATATTCAATCTACATACAATGTTTAGATATAATTTTTACTGATATCCAATATATTATTGATGTAAACACACTGCTTATACAAATATTTAACAGTTTCGTAGCTTTGGAAGTATCTAGAGGAGTTAGAAGTTTTGGTACTCTGAATGTTTTATGCTTATAGCGTTTTTCCGTTTTGTATGACAGTTTTGGATGCAAATATGGGAGGCACCGAAATTTTGGAACCATTGAAAGAGATATACAAAAAACCCGTTATTCCAGGCTATCTCCGTCAAATATTTGTCCTCACAGATGGAGAGGTAAAGACTTTTTTGTTGACAACTAACTAAAACACGCAATAATATCTAACAAAGGAATTTTTTGATGTAATTTTAAGGTATCAAATACCGAGCAAGTAATTGGTCTGACCAAGGTAAATGCCCACATTAACCGAGTATTTTCTCTTGGGATTGGGGATGGTGCATCTCATCATTTGGTCGAAGGAATTGCAACTTCTGGAGGAGGAACTTCGGCATTCGTTACGTACAACGAATCAATCGATGCAAAAGTATTGCAACAGCTAAAAAATGCAATTCAACCGTCATTAACAGGTTTCCACTTTTTCCAATTTCATCCTACATGCTGAAATCTGATTCATAAATGCAAATCAAATCAAGGCTTTAATGTCAAGTTCTTTAGCACAAGTATACACTACAGTAGTATACATATGCAATATAGTTTACGTAAATACAATTGTTTCTCATGGGGTCATTAAAAATAACTGTATGTACTCTTAATTACTAGACATAACTGTTACTTGGGATGGAGTGCCAGCAACAGAGTCGTCTGCAGCTGCACCATCAACAACTGTCAATACAGAGAAAACTCTTCTGGGATATGGAAAGCCGGTTACAGGAGAGACACCTAATATTCCGCAGGCAGCAAGTTACAAGCAAGCTCCTCGTAAAGTTCCACCGATTTTTGATGGTTCCCAAATGGTTTTGTTAGGAGTGTTTTCTAAAGAAGTTCCTACTGGAGTTTCCATTACTGCTGTCACTCCTGATGGTCCTCTTAGCATTAACATTCCCGTAAGTATTATTTATTTTAATTTAATTAAAACTACTATCTCAAATTGGGTTTAAAACTTTATTTTTGTATAACATCCATTGTTTGCATTTTAGCTAAGTGACAATAATGATGTTGGTTCTACTGGAATGCTTCACAAGTTGGCTGCCGTGAAGGTGGTTCGAGAATTAGAGTTGGAAATATCGGCCCTTGGATATTCTACCACAGAGACAGAAGGCCAAGAGAATGCATTGAAAAAAGAAATTGTCGAAATTGCAGTTCAGAATGGTAAGAATTTCTTCGTTTGATTATATTTACAATTTATCGAATACAATTTTTATGTGTTCGGTGATCGGAAGGAAGAATTTTAATGATTTTGTTATGTGTAGGAATTGGTTCAAAGTATACTTCATTTATCGCTGTTGACGAAGAAAGCAAAGACAAAGATGAAAGCTGGGTGATGCAGACTCGTTACGTGCCATCCCAACTTGCCCATGGCTGGCATGGGGGAATGGGTATGCGGGGAGGTCCAATGCCCAGGATGATGATGGCTTGTAGTATGCCAGCGCCTAACTGTGGTGAGAAATACACTACAATGCAATTATTTTTGTAAATTTTAATTCATCCTTTGATTCACAGAAAATTCTTTGCGGCTTGTAATATTTTTGTAGTTTATTTAGTGTTTTAAGATGTAAGACAGTAGTAAGCCATTTCCCTATAACTTTAACTGCAATGAAGTTAAGGTAAAGCGTATATTATATTATATTGTCAAATCACGGCTTGGTTGGGCATGGGTATGAGTGGCAAACTGAATGTATTATTAGTTAGTACAATCTTTGGACATCAGATGAACCATTTTGTAGTGATGTTCAATTCCTTATTTTTATATTAATTTAATCGTTTTTCAAAAGCCCTTAAAAATATAAAGCTAGTTTCTATTAGTTAAAATTAATTGGCTAAATGTTTCAAATCAAGATTCAAGTCAATAGCAAGTATATTATAGAGTATATTTATGTATTTAGTCGCTATGTCCGGTCCACCAGCACCTTTGAGGAAATGCGCAAAACGTTCCGTTCCAATTAAAGCTAAAGCTAGGTCTGCTCCGAAGTCCCTACAAGACGGTTCTACAGGTTATAAACAAGTTAATTTTAAAGTCTCATTATTTCTTACCTTTTTTGCGTGGAAATAATATATTTGTAGTCGAGGCATGCCTACCATAATATTATCTGTATGCTTTAGGCATCGTTTGGTATTTGATTAGCAGTTAGTTTTGTCGCTTTATCTTTAAATACCTTTGAATGTCTATTGCTATGTGAGATACTTATCCCCCTTGTTCTTATGCTTAATATTCGTTTGCCTCGACCGTACTTTTACTAATATAATGCCACCCTGCTACGTGGTTTTATTATTTATTGGGACGTTGTTATCATTTCGTGCTGATTGGCTTTGCTTTACCTTAGAAGTATCCAAATTTAAGAAAATAAACTGATACGTCTTGTTTTATTATACAGTTGTTCCTCAAATGATGGACGCTAGTGATGACATGGGTTTTGGCGTGGGTTTTGACGACCCAGCTAAGGAAGAAGAGGAGGAAATTGTAATTCTGGATCCTCTACACGCATTTGTCTCGTTACAGTCATTTTTGGGTTCCTTTTCTTTGGATTCCACATTTTGTTCCACAATTTCTAAAGATTTGGATGCGCTGAAAGCTGGTACGATAGTGCATATTATAGTATATTTAGTATATATTACATTAATCATATTAGTAACATTAGATTCAAAGAAAATCTGTAATAATTTTAATTGCAGAGGCTGCCACAAACAAATGGGATGAAACAGCGTGGGCAACAGCGTTGGCTTTGGCCTATTTCTCGGAAAAATTTTCAGATCAGAAGGATTCATGGGAAATGGTTTATAGTAAGGCGAAAAAGTGGTTGACCAAAAATCACTCCAAAGATGTAGATAGTTTGTTGGCTGCTGCTGAAAAATGTATAAAAAGTTCTTAAATTCCTGATCTTGTCAATGAGTATTACGATTCTGGCCATGTCCGGCTAGATTTTACCTGTATGCACTTATGCAGTACTAGTACCTCTCAGAAAAATGCTTCGTAACATTTTCATTCATACTTACATTTAGGCAAGCTTTTTTAAGTGAGTATCCTTCTACGCATAATAAATTGTGTTAAATGGAAAATTATTGTGATCATTGTATGTTATAATCCACAACTTAAATATTAACATGTATTACCACTACATAATAGATATAGTCATTATTTTATTTAAATAAGATATGTAGTATTTGATTGTAATTGCAAACATTAAAATCTAAACCCTTTTCATTTTAGTACACATTCTGATTCTCACATTATCTTTTGGTTTTCCATAGATTAAAAGTTTACCAACAATATTATGTTATGTACTTCTTATTACTTTCAACAAGTCTATGCTTTCAACTGGCCATGGGAATAAGCCATGTCGTGAGTAGCGTGTCTAGAGAGCTTTTAAAGTCGCCTTGATGATATGTATAAGAGCCTGCAACATAAATACACTACCAATGATAGTTCATTGTTCACAATACACAAGAATATTAAAATCGGAACACAAGAACTATGCGTTTTGTTTTATATAGTATTAAAACGAATTAAATAAAAAGCTTATAAGCATCAAAAGTCAATTTTGTGTATTTACTCTTCTATGATAAAAGTATAAACTAAGGTCCTACTATTTGCAATAAATGTAGACACTAGGTTGAAAAACAAAACATTTAAAATCATACAACTAATAAGAAACTTCGGAGAGCTATAATAGTAATATTCTGAGTCATGAACACGGCCATTACTATTTCCGCACTAAACGGGTAGTGTTGACGTCCCCCCTTAGAGCTTTTGTCGTAGTCTCTGGAGAAATTAAAAAAAACAGTTTTCTAATTTCTATTACCATTGCATTTAATGTATCGCTTTAATTGCATTTAATTGCTTTTATTGCCTTAATTGCATTTAATTCGAAATCATATGTTAACTCCGATGAAAATTTCCCCAACTTTCACCACACCTGGATTCAAATTCTGTTGAATTTATTGGTGAAAGTTTGGCGAATGATTTGTATGGAGAAGAGAAAAGAAGAGAAAGATTGTTTTGTTTTTCTTGATTGTTTTTCTTTCTTGTTCTTTCTTTCTGTGCAAATTCCTCTCTTGAACCTCTAATGCCTTTTTCTAATTTTTTTGCTGTTACCTGCTTCATTTTATTGGGACTAGGGGCCTAGATAAATTACACGTTATATAATATGTATTATGAACGCTACAATTACTGGGGAAAGTTGTTGTCAGTTAGAATAAAATCGAAAAAAAACTCTTGTCTCAAAAGGCAAGATTCCGCAAAATGTTTTAAGCAAATTATGCCATCACCATTAAAATTAATGTACAATTAAAAATAATATTATTTTTATCATAATTTCGTGCAATGATAAAGAACGGAAGACAAACAATTAAATGTTGAATGAAACTTTATTTTAGGAAGAAACTTCTAAAACTATCAGGAATTCCTTTAGAGGAACTCTGACTTACAATAGTAGAGTCAGTTGCAACAACTGCAACAGTACTTATATTATTTGATGGTTGCAAGGGAGGCAAAATATTTCCTTTAGGAGCGTTACGGATTCCAAAAGGTAGTTCATTCACTGTTAATCTATATGTCCCTGGTTCAGTCACTAAATCCACATCCGTATCCAGTGCTTCTTTCTCAGAAAAGTATTTGTGATAACGAGGACCAGGCATATCCATAAAGTCGTTTAAAGATTCATTGTATGTATGGAAAAGTTTGTCCTGATTTACTATGTGCTTCAAGTAGTTAATTAAGATACGGAATATGTATACTAACTTGTAGAATATTAAGATACATAACAAGTATATGGTTCCTGACACTTGGGGTCGAATTATGATCCCATAATTTAAAATGCAAAATCGATGGTTATTTAGCAGTAGTAGAATATGGATGTACATGAAACATGGTATTAGCTGTAGCGGCCAACTGGTAAGCAACAAAACTTTTCCTCCACTGCTTTTGTCCTGTAAAATATGATAATTTTGCTTTGGGTTAGGCGGAGACTCAATATAATTTTGTATTAGTATTGTGCGTTACTTTTAATTAATCTCACTATAGTATATTCTATGCTTGCATATAAACAACTTACAAATAGTCCCATTAGACTCAAATATGCACAATCAAAAATCACGTACATCATTTCTACTGCCTGAGCCCATGTGAATAAATTTTCTGAAACAAAATAATAAGTATCTCAAAATTATCATCTAATTTGAACGCAAACATGGATTTCATTAATTTGTCTGTGTCTGTATGCCTTTTATATTTAGAGATTTTTAGGCTTGCCATATGTATCGTACACCGTACCATATAAGTATTATAAATATTACAGGGAATAGGGATTTAATAGCTTTAAGAAGAGACTTCTTGTATAAGTGTATGAGCTTGAGTAAGACAATGTTATGGAACACTCTCAATTGGCCTTTTTTGCTGTTGTAATCTGATAATTGAGATTGTTCCATAACATATCTAACTCCGTGATCTCGATCATCCACTTAGCTATTATAAGTAAAATGGGCAAGTTTTGTGGATACGCATCCTTAAGGGGGTGGCGAAGGAGTGGGGAGGGTTTAGTTTGATTGGGGGTGTCAATATCTATACAAATCCGGTGAAATCTCATTTTACCCACCCCACTACTCCCCCCGGGGGATGGGGAGGGCTGGAATGTGACCTCCAGGCCATGTCTGGTACACATCCGATGAAACATTCGGAAAATGGAGGAGCCGTGGGAAGTCTATCAAAAAATTTTTACATGTCATTGGGGGAAAGACAAGATTTTGTCCAGTAAGCAATTTGATCTTTATTTTGACCTATATTTTCAGTTAAAAACCGCATGTGGGTAAATTGGTTAAAGAGTTATTGAGGGAAGCAGGATGGAGTAGACGGACTAACGGACATCGTGACAAGGCAAACCCATTATATATCTCCGATCCTCTTTATAAAATCGTTCCTCCAATATTATGGTCCTCAGCTAAGTTAAATATGAATAGAGATTGTGTAACAATAGATTGAGATAAGGAGCATACGCGGGTGATCTTTGTGTTCCTTATCTCAATCTATTGTTTCACAATCTGTATTTATATTTAACTTAGCTGAGGACCATAATAAAATCGTACGAATGAGTTTGGGTTAAAGAAAAAAATATTCGAGTTACTCAAATCTCAAGAAAACTAAAAGGAAACTCCATAAAAGACATCTACGTTTACGGGAAGGGACTGAAGGGCGTGAAATGTGAGAGTTTTCATTCAACACCGTATATTCACTATCTGGGTGATCTTCTGAGAACCGAGGAATGAACATTGACATATCGAGTCAGCAGTTGAATCGACGACAATTCCCAAGCGAATTCGAATGGAGTGTACCGTGCATGTGCATTGAAAACTCTCACATTTACTGGGGGTGGTGCCGAGACGAGAGGTTGTTGTTTTCTCATTTCTCATCCTAGCAAATGGGTCATAAAGACATAAGCTATAGATTAAGTGGCTATGTAATATTATAAGAGCCTGAAACCAAAAATGCAGACTGGAGGAGCCCCTTCCCCAGTCTGCCTGCATTTTTGGTCTCTTCTCAGGGCAGCCAAAAAGTGCCAAAATCGAAGATATCCTTTAATGGATGTTCCTTAAGAATTGAACGATTATCCTTACGACATAGTTCATTCGTTTCTTCCAGCCTGTGGGAAACTAAGTAATTTCTATAATATTGCTCTCCACATTTCGTTTCGATGTATGGAGATAAATGCTTTGTCCTCAGCGAAAACTTGGACAGGAACTTCAATCTCTCAATTTCATCGTCCGTGTAGTCTTCAGATGGAGTACTACTGAGGAAAATTCCAAACAGGTCTGTGGTTGTTTCACGGTAGGCATCTAATTCTAACCCTTCTCGTTCATCCTCATTTAATGAGCTTTCCAGTGTTGCCCTAAAAAACTTTAAAAAAAGTGTTAAACTGCACTGTATTATTTCGTGGTGGAATTCGATGATATATCGGTTAGTTCAGTGCCAATTGACATAGGTACAAAGAAAATGCGTTCTTACATGATAGCTAGAAAGAAAATACCACATACAGAAGTGAATCAGAGAAAGAAACTGCAACAGATAAGATTCATGGTACCAGTAAAACATTTTTGTAATACCCTCACACATTCTGCCACTTTATGCACATGAAATACTGATAATAAAATGAGTAAAAATGACAAATTACAATATCAAATATCAGTAGCATTGCCAATTTTATTTTAGGTGACTGCTTGGTACAAGCTTGGTAGCAGTGTTTAGGAGGCCTTTCCGGTGCTGCTGGTTTGTGATTATGATGAACATGATGAAGCTCGTCTAAGTTTAATACTGTCTTATGAACATTAGCTGCATAGTGTCGGTGGTCCTCACTTGCGACAACCAAATTAGTATCGAGCTCTTCTTGCATTTAAATTGCGATTTTTTATGATGATCGATTGATTCGATGCTATTACTTTCAGAGACGAGTATTTTATTTACAAAAACTTGAATGGGCAATTTAAATTCATTTTAGTACACGCATCTAGTCAAGACATTATTTCATTGTTATTACTGAATCTGACTCAACGTGATTTAAGTCTTTGGTGCATACGATTTTGAAACCTCGGATGACTATCAAAATACAGAGAAAAACTTTTTGCCATTTTTGAAATAACGTCCAGAGTTTTTACCCGATTCTCTTGTGTAGCACATATTTAAAATCCTAGATACATTATCTGGCCCGCTATGATGAGACATCTTCGATATCATTGCTGCATTTTCCGGTAAACACGGATTAGTGTTTTTGGCAAATTCTGTCATGTTTTCTGAAAACTACGATAAATGGGTAAGAAAAATCGAACATGTCTCATCATAGCGGGGTAGGTAATGTATCCAGGATTTCAAATATGTGCTACCCAAGAAAATCGGGCAGGAACTCTGGACGTTATTTTAAAAATGGCAAAAAGTTTTTCTCTGTATTTTGATAGTCATCCGAGATTTCAAAATCGTATGCACCAAAGCCTTA